>MCFE01001299.1:0-10585 GCA_002104905.1 Basidiobolus meristosporus CBS 931.73 | reverse complement strand
TCAAATACTTGCCTTGATCACTTTTCCCTAGGTGTCAAATAAGGATCGAAATCAATTATTTTATTCAAGCTTATTCAATTTCAGATTAGATTGTGTATGATGATTGCGTTACAAGCGACCGACTGTGGTATTTTCACCTTAGCCTACATATTCAACATCAAGTTTGAAGCAATCATTTGTAATGATGTCAAATATATATAATGTTGGTAATACCATAGCTTAACAAGTATCAATGAGCGGAAAAGGAAACATGTACTACTCTTAAGCCACCGCAATGTCGGAATTTATAGTATGACACAATATTTAGCCTTTCACTTGAAAAATACAACCGGTACACGACAGCAAGTCCCACATCTGCCCAAAACTTCACAAGGATCATACTTAAGACAAACAATTAATCAATAAAGTAGTATTTTGACCTTGTACATACTATTAGCCACAAAGGGAAAAATATTTTCGAATGTAGCAGTGGTATACATGGCTTCAGAAGAATGATTCACTTTGCTTGATACATTGATTAGACTTATCTGTATTCATTCAGTATAATATACGTTATTCTAAAACCGGGTTTCACCAGCTTCATTGTATTCACAGTTGTTATAGGCGATAGAAGCTGTGGATACGGTATATTATTGTCGAGCTTATGCCCCTTTTAAAGTGTTTAACGGTAAAGTTGACGAATCATCACCATTATTATGTTTTACAATATATAGGTGTGATATCTTAGATATTAGTATAAACGATTTCATCTTTGGTGTATTGTGTCTATTATGGTAGCACTACAAGATTCTAGATTACAGTCAAATCAAGAATGTATGTGTGGTCTGCTATAAATTGCTTTATGAATACCAAGTACAGCTACTTTCTATACATCAAGATGAACAAGTTGCTTCTAATGATCCTTGCATGGTGTTCCAGCCCTACACTCTCGCTTCAATATAACGAAGTCCATTTGCTAGAAAACTCCGATTTGTACCTTTATCCGGTGTTGTCAAGTGACAAACGCCTCAGATTAGAAAATGGAACCATCGTTACGATTTTGTGTCAAACCTTGGATGCTAAACCGAGCAATAAAAAGGAACCAAGGTGAATACTCAATCATCTATATTTCATAATTGTTTACTAATTATTGTATTTAGCGTGTGGAGTAAGGTTCAATATGGTGAACTTTTTGGTTATATACCCTATCAGCGAATGGAGCATATAGAAAGCTGGCTCCCTGGTGCCCCTAAGTGTGAATGTCGAGAAGGAGCTAGTGTGCTATGTGTGGATGATCGTAGAATACCCCATACGGAAGCCGCAAGTACTCTACAATCGTTTGGTATTTCAATCGGTTGCGATCACTCAAGCCATGTGGGATGTCCTTCATTTGAAAATATCCGAAACGAAACGCTCAATGGGCTGATTAATTTTCTAGTTTTCAGCAAATGTCCAAATGTCCAAGTGATCGGAGGAACAGAGTTGCAAGATCCTATACAGACCTTTTCTCATCACTATTCGCATCAAAACGGCTTCCGAATCGACTTCACATCTGATCCCTGTATTGATTTGTTTATTCATAAACAACTTACATACATTGGTGAGCGCGCCTATGGAAGCCCGGATAAACTTTATGTTGCATGCAGCGGGAATACAGTGGCCTGGAAGGATGGCTACTGGGAAATGAGTTCCTATGTCAATGGCGGCAGTAAAGTTGTAGGAGCAAACGGAGGTTGTATTTCCAGTTCCTCGGGTCAATATCTAGCTCAAACACATAAAAATTCGGGGATTGACAATACTAAAACATACGGCCTAGCCTTTTTGTCAATCAGCATAGTAACATTTTTAATGCTACTTTAGTATTCTTTTGCTTGAATGTTAAACTTGACTCTATAATTCTGCCACTACACTTTTACGTTTAAAACTCTCTTGTAGGGTCATGTTATCCTCTCATGAACTATATCATCATTTTTACTCATGTGAATACGATGCTTATGCGCATATAACTGCGTTTATATAAAAATATCCAACTAATACTTGTTTTCCCTTATGCAACAAATAAAACTAGAATAATACATACCCTATGAAAAATTTCAAATTTGGATTTTTTACATTTACTTGACGGTATTCAGCTGGCATTCTGCTGGCATGTAGCCGGGATTCAGCCAGTGACACTAGTTCTTCCATATAACATTTTGTAAGATGTATTTGTTAATGACTTCGTAGAATTAGTTTTTTCAAATTGATATTGGTTATATATTCATGAAAAAAATGCAAAATCGCTATCTAAAATATCCTTATGTTTTAGTATGGAGTACATATCTGTTATAGCAGAAGGTCTTCACATTGGTGCTAGTTGAGCTTTATACTATGGAAACATATGTTGTACCTAGGAGTCAGTGGATTACTGGTGAATTATCTTGATCCTGGTCAGCACACTTGATTGGCCAGTTGTGGTAATTTTGTTCATCACCTAGCGTGATCTCTTTCCTAGTTAAGAAAACACTGCCCACAACTTGCCATAAGTCAAGAAATCGGTGCAATAAGCAATCATTGCGAGATTTCAGGTGTGCCAGGAGTAAAGCCATCAACGCTAGCATTACGGCGACCAACCAAGAAATGCCTGCTATCAAGCTTAACTGAAACTTGTAAACCTGGCCCGAGTAGATAACTGTTGCGTTCTTGGCTTGTTGAAGTGTCGCCTCCCTTGTGAATTCACCCAAGGTCTCTTGTAATGTCATGTGCGCCGGTTTATATCTTCCTAATGAAAGATGCATATCATACTTAAACATTGCAGCTTCCTTGGTGATTCTGGTTGCATTACCAGTCCAATCCATCCAGCACATAAGCCAAGTGTTCATGGCATAATCCTTTAACTTTGCCCTATCTTGTAAAAATGACATCAGGCCTTTTACACTCTGTGGATCATATGCTCCTTTTTCATTGTACCAGTTGACTTCTCCTTTAGTATTGGTGAAAATTTCCCATCGAGTCGAGGTAGCATTGACACGGCATGAATACTGGACATGGCACAGCCTGTTTGTGTTTTCCTGTAGTTGGAGGTTTTCAATATCTTTCATGTTGTATGGCGAGTTATCAGCCATAACCAAACTTGATCCAATAAATTCCAATACTGGTGAGAGTGAGCTGCACTTCTGGATAGTTTCTTCTTGAACTATATCAATAGTATCGTCCCCAAATGATACTGATGGCGTCACATCAAGAATCTCATCGGTAACCACTGCCTTATATACCATGCAACTTCTTTCCAGGGGGAAAACCTTCAACTTCCACCATCGCCAGTGGGCTTCCACTGGCTTGAGTTCGGCTGATTGCATTCCCAAAGGGTGGTTTTTTAGTATATCATACCCAAGTAGTGGCTTCTCATTGTACACGATATCGTTCATGGACATCAACAGCGGTGCTCGTTTTTCAACTGCATTGGGTAGGTATTCTTGCCCAAAATGAATAACTTGCGTTAATTGATAAGGGACATCTCCAACTTCAATTACATATGCGGCCCAAAGTAAACTTATTAGGGGTAGCATCATTCCAATGAGAATGAGAATACCAATCAAAGATTTCGTCTCTTTTGTTACTCCTAAGTTGTGAACTCGCCAGATGGATCCAAGCAGAGTAAATATTCCCGGAATATGCGTCATTGCCGTAGCAATTGACCAACTTGAGCCACAAAGGCCCGTTTTCTCCATTGAACGACGTCTAGTTAACCACCATAAGTTCCATACAGCAGTGCCAATCAATGCTACAGATAGTGGGCGAGCAACTGAAACAATTGCTGTTGCAATGCCGGTCCATCTATCATCCAAGATGAGTGAACCAAATTGGCTTTCACACTGAGCTTCCATAGTGGCTCCAGTGGCGTTTGCGACTGTACAGGGAGTTAGGTAAACCATTTTTAATCGTAATTTGCTTTACTACCATGCACTCATTTATGGCAGTCCGCCTATCTCATAAATAGCATGAATTCCCATGGGCAAATAAGTTGGGCTGAGCGGGTTGATTTTGTGTGAAACTGAAAGTTCCAGCGATGAAACAATGTTACACCATTAACTTGACTTATGCAACAAGTATTGTTAGTTAAAAGAAGAAAATAATCGTTATTTACGATTATTGAAGATAATCAATGCTTACATTCAAATCACCATGTTCTGATATCACAACAATGCAAATTGCGTAATCTTTATCCTTTATACACCTCGATGATCAAATCTTACTTTTCATATGTAGTTGTAGTCTCTAGGTTTATAGGGACATATCATAACTGAATGTATACGTAATACTCTCTATATTGAGGCCCGCCTTTATGAAAAATGCATCTTTATACACAAACTAACGCCTCAAGAATTCTAGTTTTTGTTTGATTTTAAAATTTCCCAAGTACAAGAGATATAGTGTGTGAACTCAACACTATTGCACATGTCTGTATGCTATATAATTCTACTAATTATTCAATAAACTTTAGTGGTGAACCTCAAAATCAAGCATTTTGATGTTTGTTACCATATATATAAATAGAAAAATTTGCCACATCTTAAAAAAGTATGAGAACCTCAAGTTATCGACGTAAATCTAGTTAGCATATATGCATGACTAACACACATGTAGTGCGTAAAATTACCTGTTCTGATGTGTAATGTATTAAAAAGAACACGTTCCTGTTGTAACAAGTTTATAAATCGTAGATTTTCGATATCTCAATCTAGATCGCAAGTATCTGTAATGCACAATCGACACCAGAATGGGTACAAAGGTTGCATTCGTAATATTGGCATTGGTTGAAGTAGTTCGGAAGTGATTGCATTGATACACCTGTATGCTGAGTCTAGATTATTGATGGTCCTTGAGAGAGGTATTTTGAAGAAAATACTACCAATTAACAGATGCAATAGTCGCTATTACTCAGTATACTCTGCCTAATATGGCATACTACCACCTTTATCTTGTATATAAGCTGGCTCATATAATGAGGTGTAACTATCAGCAAAGATACTTGGCATGTATATATTTAAGTGAGAGGCTAGAATCGCGCTATTCCAAGTTTACTTGGATAAAAATAAATACTAATCGCTGCCCCTTTTGATTTGACACAACCCGTTTTACTATGTTGGCCATTTTAATCCCCAGATTGGCTAAGCGAGCTGGTGCTGCTACATTAAGACGTTCTTTAGCCTGACTCGTAAAATGAGCACAAAGTGCCAAATATTGGATGTCTGAAAGACTCAATTCACCACTCAACACCGACTAACTGGTTTTCATGCAGTGTCAAGTGTACAGCTCTAAATTCATAGACCATTCTGTATTTTGCAACGCTTCCATAGGCTAGAGCTTTAAATTAACGTTCAACAGCAACCCCACGATGTACTGTTGTCCACTTTGATACATAGTGCTGAGCACTATAAAAGGAGTTCACTCCATTTCGAAAGTATCAAGGAGCAATGTCTACCAACGAAGCAAGAGTCAACAAGTTCACCTTTAGCGGTCTTCAAGTAACTGCTATTGTGACCAGTATTCAGGCAGTAGATGTCGCCAATGTTGGGTCTACCACGGTCGCAAAAAGTAACTTCTGTGGATCAAATGGTTGCTATTTCAACTATGCGAATGGTAACTTGGTAGCTATTGCTTGTTCTGATGGAGGGAAGCCTGTCCGTGTTGGTGGTGAAAAGCATGCCAATGATTACACAAGAGGGACTATGATCTGCCGTAAACTACCCAATGGAGAGCTGACCATCTCGGTGGAAGCTATAAATAAGTTATCTGACTCGTCAATACCGCTCAGTGAGATAAGATGGGCCGTTGGTGGACTTGGACTTTACCTGAACTCTACGATGACCAATAAGGAATGGTTAGAACTTATCAAAGATAAGGAGCATGCATGGAGTGTGGGCAGAGTGTATCCAGAGGGTAAGGCAGCAAGAACAGCTATTGGATATAGAAGAACTGACAACAAAATCATCTTGGCCAGCATTCAGTCAGCTACCCCCTCGCAAGTTCGAGACCTAATGAAAACATACATTGGGTGTGAGCTTGGTGTGATGCTCGATGGAGGAGCTTCATCCCAAATCAAAGGTAAAACGCCAGGGGGTACTATTGAAAGTGCGGACTATGAGAATAAGGGCAAGGATAGAGGCGTCCATGAGGATCAAAACATCTATTCCATGGTCACAGTTAGCCCCACGCGTTGGATATCTAATCCTCAAATGCGTAGATAAGCACATGGCTTCACTTCTGATGGGAGCTTGACACCTTGACTTGTAACAGGAGACATACAATTCCCATTAATTAGAGCAATTTTTATCGCTAACGATATACAATCTAATGAACAATAAATGTCTACTGAGAGGTATCCTGGACAGTTACATATTCCTAATAGCGATCCTACATATGAGTGGACTTCTATCTAAACTCCGGAGAATACTGGCTTGTGTATTGACCTGGTTCCTAGGTCTAAAATTTGAGTGGATTTTGTATGAATTTCTATGCTCTATATAAAATGCACTCAAACATTTATTGTACTTGTAAGCCTCTATGTGTTTACCAGGACATTTTTTGTGCCACCGTTCATGTCCCTTATGATATTAGTGAAGTGTGTCAAGTTGATTGAATCAAGAGAACTTATTCTATTATGTTTATACTATAGAATACTCGCAAGTCATATACCAACCGTCATACCAAATGATCTCTAGAATTGAAAAAAAATCGTGGATAGTAACTTCAAACAGGCTTGTGGATCTAGTAGTACTAGGTCAAGTCCTCTTAAGATCCGACTTGATTTTCTAACTTATAGAAAGGAATATCAATGTGGTTTAATTGATTCGACGCATGATCTTGGTTTTAAGTTGGTAAAATACAATGCGGAGTGCTTGGTGATTAGCTTTACTACTTTGTAGCTGTACCTTTCCCAATAACATAGAGTATATATCCCCTTGAAGTAGTTTGCTGTGCTTCGATTCTTACTAAATTTGATGAATAACATTCGATTTTGGCCGCAGTTAGACAGGCATTTAACGCATCATCGTTCTCATTGGTATTACAACTAGCGGTTGTACATGGAGGGAAATGAATATAAATAATGGTTATATTCGATAGGTAAGGCCAGAGCTTGCAAAAGAGGACCTGTAGTAGTATTGTATTTCTTGTAACTCTAAAACACCACATATTATCACCAAAAATGTGAAAGTGGATATTGTCAACATTAAATTTTGCACCGTTGATTCGGAATGCTCAAACTTGAGATTTTCCAATCAATGTATGGATGCATTCTATTTTAGATAGTGCCATACGAAATCGCATCTTAAGTTGAATTGGCTAACAAAAGATTTAACTATATATCCAGTAGATATTCCCAAAAAGGCAGCTGGGCAAAGAATCATACTATTTTTATCGATGCGCGAAACGTCAGAAATATATCAGTTTATCCAGAACTCGGCAAAATTTAACCTGGAGTTGAACACACCGTACTACAAAGCATGCTGTCGATGGTAAAACCATGAAAAAGTCGACGATAATCATCTATCAATATATCCTGCTTGAATATTTGATTGAAGGCCACAGCCAGCCATCTGGATTTCTATATATGATTAGTATTCACAAGCACAAATTCTTCAACTGATAAAATTGAACATTCTTACGATCAGAAAAATTGCCCGTGCCGCAGATGTGAAATGAACATCATCGCATTCTTGAATAGTCTGTAGCCAATATCCTGATTTTTAGTAGTATTCGATGGATAGCATCTTGGACCACAATGAGCTATGATATATGATCATTCTGTTTCACTATATTTTATTGAATACTTGTTGTTTTTGGATCAGATTAATTACACGGTAGTTGGATAACTTGACTTCCACTCTTATCCCACAAGAATCAATCTAGCTATACGATAATTGGTCTTCCCCCTTTCATTGTGCGAAAGGGAATCTAGTTGTACGATATGTCATTTTGAGACATGAAGCAATTGTGGAAACCATCCGGAATCTATATTTCACCTAGGGGCTAATGTTGTTCTTACCCCATGTACGTATACCCTATTTTATACGGGTTACTTATCACCAACTTCCCATTGCCCACATCTATACTTATTCTTTTAAATCTCTCCACTAATGATAAAGCCAGACACAGGAATCAAGCAAGCATTGAAGGATGGTTCTATTCATTTGGTACACCATAATAGAACTCTCGAAGATAGAAACTCCTTTCTACAGACCGATGCTATCAAAAATATATGGGCACCGTTTACTTCCCTGTTTACCAACTCCCAGATCAATATGATGCTCATGGCCTGGCTTCCGTTCAAGATGGAGAAGTACTTTTCTACTGGCATAATGGCAGTTGATATGTTCATAGTGTCTGCACTGGCCGCAGGGATTGTTGCACTATTCAACTTCCTGGGGTATTTTGCAGTATCTGCATCCAAATATCAGCCAAATACACAGACAGAGTCTATCATAGTGCAGGTAGAGCCAAAGTTTATTGGTCTTTATGACGAGCTAGAACACAACGAGCATCATAAAGCCTTGTCATGGATAATATCGGAGAAAAGTAAACATCTACCTAAAGGTCTATTTTTGATGGTGCCCGAAATTGACCGCTTCGAAAAACACAGCGAGGACGAAGATTTAAGGATTCCACTCTTCAATATTTTACCCCAGGATAATGAAACACTCTATATGAGACATAAAAGTGATATATTCAAAGTGTATTTCAAGGAGACATCCGACAACGATTATCAACAGCCTACTGAAGAGGAAGAAAATGAAGGGAGCACCAGCTCATCGAGTAGCAAGCGGAAAAGAAGTATTAGAGTACTACCATCAATCATGGTAGAGCTTTGCCACCAGTTTACGCCTGATTCCAAATTACCACTCCAAGCACCTATGAGTGAAAAAAGAGTTCGAACGCTGGAAGAAGAAAATACCGATATGAACAAGGTATTAGAGTTCATTGTGGCAACCACAAAAGAGTATCTTATGGTTCAAAAACAAGAGCAGGTTCAGTCACGGTATGAGCGGGGATCCTGTGGATGGAATCCTGTACAAACATTAATACAATCTCGAGGGTTGGATGCTGTTAGTTTGGAAAAATATAACGAAGACTTATTGAAGCTGGATCTTGAAGCCTTCATAAATGATAAGGAGTTTTATCATCAACTTGGCCTTCCATATCGTCGAGGTATTCTTCTGTTCGGAAGACCTGGAACCGGAAAGACATCCCTGGTGAATGCGATTGTTAGTGCATTAAGCCGTGATCTGTACATGATCAACTTGAAGGAAATTGACAGTGATACTGCATTGAATGCCACCTTCAACTCCATTCCTCCTAACCAGATCATTGTTGTGGAGGATTGTGATACTCAAAGCAGAGTATTGCATTCACGTAAGCAAACCACGGCTACCGAGACTTCCGAGAATGTGAACACAAATATATTTTCTGAGGGCTTTGTGTCATTGGGCAAAAGCGGTGGTATTGATGGCTCATTTTCCTTGGCAACATTTCTTGCCAATCTTGATGGACATAGTCTCGCTCCGGGAAACATCATTATCTTGACAACCAATCACCCCGAAATGCTTGATCCAGCCATTGTGCGACCTGGTCGAATGGATTTGAAACTCGAAATGGGTTACTGCTCACATTACCAAATTCAAAAGATGTACTCATCAGTGATGAGAAATGCTGAAGCGAGGCTTGAGCAGACATTTTTGGATGAGAGTGTTCCTGAAGGATTGCTTCCTCCTTGTGAGGTGATGACCTGTTTTGTACTGTATCGTCGCACACCCGCGGCTATACCAGAAAAGTTAAATCAATTGGTCACAAAGTTCAAAAATACCGGAGTCCCTAGAGCAATGAGTCCTTTTTCCAAAGATATATTGCCAAAGAATACTGGTATCAGCTCCACATCTCCGGTGATGGATTCAGGGTATTGCTCTGACTCATAGGAAGTTGTTTCAAATGCTAGACTTTTATGATACCTGGTAGGACCAAAAAGGTATAATAATTTCCATATGCATTCATCCGAAAAACATATTTCGAGAATTTATTCTCAATCCCGATGACAACTCCGTATTAAAACAATGAATGCTTTAATGATCAAATTGAGCTTGTGTGTGATCATGTGCAGTTGATATACATCAAAGAATAAGGATTTACTTTGACACTTCAAAACACCCTATCTTGGGGTTGGTAGAACCTCCAAGATGATTATCAATCCGGAAGTAACTACCTGTGCAATGAGTTCTTTTAGTGGAAATCTCAAGTTCGTATTTACCCGATTTAATCTCCGATTATATCACCTTCAGGAATGATCTTATGATTCGAAATCTGGAAATCACCCTTTGAAATCTAGACATGCCGTAACTTGGTTTTCGGAAGCTGGTAGCTTGTACTTCAACTGGTATACCAATTAGGATAGAACGTACAAATACTAATTGCTACCCCATTTTATTTGATCCAATTTCAATTCGTTTTAACATGTTGGCCATTTTAGGTTGGCTAAGATATACTTTAGTCCGACAGAATGCAAAGTGCCAAATACTGGATGTCTGGAAGACTCAATTCACCACTCAATACCAACTAACTGCCAGGGGGTGCT
>MCFE01001298.1:0-10665 GCA_002104905.1 Basidiobolus meristosporus CBS 931.73 | reverse complement strand
CATTGGAACATCACCACCACCTGTATTAGCAAATATGCTGTCAGCTCATACCAAAGCATTAATGAGGCCATTAGGAGCAGTGGCTGATAGGATAGCTGCAATGGCCCAAAGGAGTCAATAAATAGTCTAGAAACCAGATAAGCAGATAAAAAGTGTAGAGCAATCAATATCCCAGGTAGAGAAAGCAGTATCTTTCCTGCAAAGAAGGAACTCAAGTAGCTCAATGTCACAGCCAAGAAATGAGCCATTTCCCAGTGTTAACTGGCAAGAACTGCAGTTTTTTTTGCATGCCTCCCTGTCTCAGGCTTGGGTAGACATTTTTCCCTTTGCCTTTTCCTTTATCACTGCCAAGTCTTTCACTGCTACTTTGTTGGAGTGCTTCTTGTAAAGAACTACGTTTTCTCCTGGATAAATTCTGCTCTGATGCATCTGTTTTGTCTTGCTTGTCCCTTGCTGACACTCTTCTGGCAGCCTGATGTTTTGTTTCCACTTGCATTGAGCATTCAATTGTAGTTGTGACAGGCTCCTGTCAAAGCAGCTGGTTTTTATCACTGCAAGGTCCTTCACTGCTACTTTGAGTGAGTGCACCTTGAGTGTTACTACACTTTTCCGTGATAAATGTTTTGCTGGTGCATCTGTGTCTGCCTGCTTGTCCCTAATTAGCACCCTTCAAGCTACCTCATGTCTCTTTGATGCTTGTCTGGAGCTTTGAGCCCTGCTTGTAACAGGCTCTAGAGGAAGCTGCTGGTTTTTATCCATGGCACCCTTGTTCTCTACCTTTGATAGTGTCTGCTATTCTTAAAATACTATCTTAGCACACCAATGCTGGCCAAAAATTTGTTTGCCTGTTTGAATCCAGGATAATGCTCATGGAACAAGTCAAATGCATTCTGCTTGGCCTTGAGTTCCTTATGGTCCCATGATGTGCTGGCCTTAAGGTGATGCTGTGCCAAACATCTAACTTCCTCTTGAATATTAGCCCACTCTTCATTATTGCACTCAATGGCTTCAGGGATCTTCAATGTCTTTTGATTTTTAGGCTTTGGTATAAAAACCACATTATCTCCCTCCCACACTGTTATAGGTTTTCTGTAAGCTTTATCTTTGGGCACTGTTGTTGTGCTTCAAAGACTGTGTGGTGTTCCTTTGCTGTTACATTGGGAAATAGCATTCTTTGCTGTAACATTGATCTACTTGAGTTTCTTCTTTGCAGCAAAGATACTGCTTTCTCTACATGGGATATTGATTGCTCCACATTTATTATCTACTCATCCTGTTTCTGGACTATTTCCCAATTTCACTGGGCCATTGTATCTATCCTATCATCCACTGCACCTAATTGCTTCATTAATGCTTTGGTATGAGCTTGCAACATACTTGCTAATATGGGAGAAGGTGAAGTTATGATGGCCACTTGCCAGTCTTCAACCAAGGGTACTACATTTACTACATTTGCATTTGCCTGAGCATAACAGTCAACTTGTGGCTCTGCAGAGGTTCTCAATTGCACCCTTGACTGAGACCCTGAGGAGTCTGACTTATTACCATCAGTGGGCAATCTGTTAACATGGTCTTTTTTGGATGTAGCCCCACTTGTTCACTGAGTGTCAAAGTCAGCTGATGTCCAAATGTTCTTCTGTTGCTGTCAGCAGCGGGTTTTGGCAGGAAACCAGACAACTTTGCTTTATTTTTTGGCAGCATATACATGGATGTGAGTCAAACCAAAGGGAAATGGTGGTACATATACATGTCTATGTGGTGCCACAACTTTATTTATAATGCTTACTATGGTGGGTCACCATTGAATCTCACATTCATGTAGGTGCAATGTCTCAAATACAAGACTGTCTTAAGTTCACATGAGGAAAATAGTGCTGCATATACATGTGTATGTGGTGCCACAACTTTATTTATTATGCTTACTCTGGGGGGTCCTCATTAAATCTTACATTCAGGTAGGTGCAATGTCACAAATACAAGACTGTTCTAAGCTCACATGAGTATTGACCAAAAAGTGATATAAAAGCATTGCGTTGTCAAAGGTCAAACTGTTTGCCCCATGTACATGACTACTTTGACTCAATACCATAAGAGAAGAGAAAAAAAACCATGTGGCTATTATAATTAGCCTCTCAGCCATGAAGCATGCAGAAAGTATAGGAAGTATTACAAGGATAACAGCCAGTGCTTTGCCACACAGGTCATATTTGACCATTCATTGGCTACTACTGTACCAACATTATCTTTCTGGCCAGTTGACACTTCTATATTGTTGCCTAGCCATATTTGTAACCTTGTGCAAACTGAGTCAGGTGAGTTTGTGATGCCTTTAGGCTCACCTCAGCCTTCTGAATATGGCACGCAGAGTGATAGCTCAGACAAAGAAGGTTCACTGATGGATTGTGAACCTATCTCCCCTAACAACAGTACCATGTATAAGCCTGGTCAAGTCCCAATATGCAATGAGACAACACCCATTGAAACAAATGCCAGGATACTTTATGGAGCCAAATGAGCCCAGTAATCTATCTACTGGTGAATAATGTAATGTTGTGGCTAGAGCAGTGGTGTGTTTTGACTAAAATCAGTAATGGGGGCTTCAAGGGTTTATTACTACTTCTTGCCAAAATCATTCCAGGATGCAACTTATCATGTACATGGAACAAGTGGACAACCATCATGCAGCTGGCAATGTACAGTCCAGAGACTGTACTCATTCCAGCGTGTGTTAACAGTTGCATGGCACTCACATTCAAAACTCACTGCACAGTTGGGTTGGGTGCAACAAGCAACTAATTTTTATTAGGAAAACTCTACCAAGGTATGCTGGATTTCTGATGGTCAAACACCAACTTCTACAACATTCAATACAGAATTCACACAAACCAGTGCTAGAGTGCACCTATAAGGGGGACTAGAATCCAGCAGGGAGAAGAAATATTACAGCTAAATACCAAGAGTTCTTTGAGGATATTCAGGAGGTATTCATGGAAGATGTGGCAACAACCAAGCATATGTTTGCAAGATATATATGTTACCAGCAGTACAAGCTATATGGCAGCTTTGCAAGTATCACACTAAAAAGCTGTCAAGTTGAGGTGATAGAAGTATGTCAATTGTGGTAGATGTGTGCATATGTGGAGGTTAGTAAGCAGGAGGACATAGTATTTTTTGATTCAAACTATATGTGGAAAACCCAAGGTAGTAGTAGGTAACCAAACTAAGTGGGGTAATACTACAGTGGAATGTATGAATTGCACAAGGGGAGCTAGAAAAAGGAAATACCACTTGGTAAACTGGTATGGTTGCATTATACATAACCAGCTGTAGGCTGCCATACTTAAAATATAATGCCATCAGAGTCTCATTATGAGGCTGCTGAAATACCATCTAGTTTTGTGTCACATAAGGCAGTTTGATGTCCTGGCCAGTTGGATCCATTTAAAATAGTTGTAGAGCACAGTACAACCGCAACAATACCATGCAATTATTTTCAGAGCACCAATCAGGTCTTGTCAAGTTTTATTGTTTTATTTGGAAGTAAAATTAGCAAAATGCTGTTGTAATCCCATCATAAGATTGATAAGAGGGTCATTAGTTCCAAGCTGCTAGTATTATGATTGTCTCTTAATGGGATCCCAATAACTGATCTGCATTGGATCTACCTGCAGGACCAAATTACTTTTCATAGGGTTCCATGAGTACTCAGACAAGTTTGTGATAATCTTCCTAGATGACATATTGATATACAGCAAGACAGAGGAGGATCACTTTGTGCATATTGGAAAGGTTTTCAAGAAGCTACAAGAGAATAAGCTACATGGCAAGCTAGCCAAGTTTGAATTCATCAAGGAACATGTTGAATATCTGGGACATATAGTGACTAGCACAGGAGTGACCTTAGGCCCTAAGAAGGTCAAAGTTATGAAGAATCTGAAGCAGCACCATAGCAAATCAGAACTTGTATCATTCCTAGGAGTGGTTACCTATTACTGGAGACTTGACAAGTCCTTTGCAAGTATTGCAGTCCCTTTAACTGATAATCTCAAGAAAGACAACACCATGAAGTGGGACATAGCCTGTGAGACTGCCTTTCAGATCCTCAGGAATGAACTTGCAAAGCAGCCAAGCTTAAGAATAATTGACTTCAGAAAAGGCTTACTTTCTGCACATATGCTTTAGATTATGCAACTGGCGGAGTGTTGAGCCTAGAACACAAGGGAGAGGCCTACCAAGTTGCCCTTGAGTTCAAGAAACTGAACTCAGTACAACAAGACTATCCAGCGCATGCAAAGGAGATGCTTGCTATAATACACTGCTTGAAGACATGGAAATGCCATATTGAAGGAGTCAAATGCACTGTCAAGACTGATTATGCCTCCCTCAAGTATAAATTTACTCAGAAGGTATTCTCCAGATGAATTGAGCAGTTTGATTTGGAGATTGTCTACTACCTTGGGAAAAACAGCACAGTTGCTGATGCCTTATCCAGATTACAACAGGTTACCCAACCCAACTTGGTGCATGAATTAGATTGGCTATTACCCTTATATTGCTTGCCTGGATTTAATACATAAGCTACACCATTGATATGGACATCTTAGAATTGAAGCAACCTATAGCCCTGTGAAAGCCAGATCATGTTGCCTAGAGTGCAACAAGCCATTGAGAAGCCAGTTAAAACATGCTCAAATTGTCAAATCAACCAAGGCTAACCACAAAAAACTGCCAAACTCTCTACCCTTGGAGCTTGTAAGTCCATTTGAAAGAAGGAAAATTGACTTTATTGGAAGTCTGCCAACCACTAGGAAATGCAACAGTTGGATCCTAGTAGTAATTGACCATAGCACTAAACAGCCAGTGGCTAAAGCAGTACCTGTAGCCAGTGACCAAGAAGTTGCAAGTTTCATTTACCATGATATCCTTATGAAGTTTGGATGCCCTGTAGAAATTCTATATAATAGAAGAGCAAACTTTATGGCAAAGACATTGGAAGCTTACCTGGAAATGCAGTAGATCAAACACTTGAAAACCTTGGTATATTACCCTAGACCTAATGGAGTACTGAGGGGTTGAATGGACTGTTTGGAGGAATGCTGACCAAGTATGCAAATGGAGCTCTCAGTAGTGGAGATGAGTATATATACCAAGCACTTTTTGCATGCAGAGTTAGAGTACACAACACCACCCAGCATTTGCCATTTTACTTAGTATATGGATGTGAACAAAGGATTCCAGGTGATCCCACACAACCATAGCGTACAGATGCCTCAGAAGATGAGCTCAGTCAGCTAGCTACACACCAGCAGCTGGAACAAAGATGTCAAGAGGCATAGGCCAAAGTATCTCAAAATGTAGAAAAGATGAAGCAGAGATCCAATAAGACTATATCACCGGAAGCATTGACAGTTGGGAGCTTTGTATTGCTGGGAAACAATACTTGGAAGAAGTTTGCGCCCTAATGGACATGACCTTTTAAGATCATCAAAGAATGTCCATTTGCAACTTGCCAGCTAGTGGACAATTAAGGGAATATCCAGGATGGTTTAGTTCATAGAGACAGACTCAAACTTGCAAGACTTGCCAACAATACTGAACCATCAAGATATTAGTATGTTATGATCTGCTGCTTGAATGTTTAAGTTGGATCAGGTTTTAGTCCAATAAAATTAGTTATATGTTTAGCTTATCAGTATATCATACTCAAGTTAGATCAGCTTTTAGACAAATCAATTACTTACACGATCTTCCTACAGAGAGAGCACTCACAAGTCCAAATGCAGCTACAGCAAAGTTGGCAAGTTATAGACCATTGGCCAGAATATTTGAATAAAATGAAGGGTATCTGCTGGAGCATGAGTATTCCACTATGAGCAATGCATTTGCTTTGCATCAATATCACTACACTAATGACCAACTTCCCATGGGGCATTTCAAGTTAAATGTGTGATGTATTTATTAAAACGGTCTACTGAAGCAAGTGGATCTATACAACTAAATATGAGCAATAGCTCAGGGGCAACAACAGCAAGACTGACTGACATACTCTATGTACCTGGAATGGCTAAGAACCTACTCTCAGTCAGCAAAGTAACTGCTCAGGGACTGAAACTTGTTTATACTAAGATGAGCTGCTCAATAATGAGTGAAAATGGACAAAAATTAGCTTTGGGAATCAGAGATCACAATATATATACAAGTTACAATGCAAGATTATTGTACCTGAGTATGTCAACATTGCTGAAGCTGATGAAACTAACTAGGAGACATGGCATAGGAGGCTAGGACACATTGGGGAAAAGAAAATTAGCAAATTGGTGAAAAATCAGCTTGATTTGGGCCTAAAATACTAAATTCCAATCAAGTTGAATGTTTGTAAGGAATGCAAATATTACAAATAAGCTAGGCAACATTTCAAGAGCTCAGAAGGCATCAATACCACTGAAATATTGGCTATTGTACACTTAGACATATGTGGCCCCATGAGAACACTGTCCTTTGGAGCCATGAGATACTTGATGATGTATTGACAACAAAACAAGATATACATGGGTGTACTTCCTCAAAACAAAGGATGAAGCTTGAGAGATGTTTAAGCACTTCAAGAAAATGGCAGAAACACAACCTGGGTGTATATTGAAGCTACTATAAAGTGACAATGGAGGAGTGTACGGTTCAAGGGAGTTTGCAAAATACTGCTCATCTACTGGTGTACTTCACCAGACCACATTTCCTCATACTTCACGGCAAAATGGAGTATCAGAACATGCAAATAGAACAATAGTAGAGATAAGAAGATCTATCCTACATGATAAGGGAATGGACTACAAGTTTTGGGCTTAATCTGTTGCTACCGCAGTTCACATCAAGAACAGATGCCCAACAACAGCAATACGTGATTTTACAACTGATTTTAATACATAATCAAACATTGTTCTAATTCATGGGCAGAAAAAGTTGCCACAGCAGTATATCCTAAAGTAGGAGGTCCAACCAAATACTTTGTGATTCTGCTCCACTTCAGGCATGGTAAGGATACAGACCAAGTGCCTGACCCTAACTACAAGCAAATATCTTGGTGGTGTGAGTGCCTCCTGAGCACCTGAATCATTGCTTAGGTTGTTTACCATATGAACATTGTTTCCAGACACTCAATCAGATTAAAATTGAGTAATTTAGGCTCAAAACATGTTGAGTTTTCACCAGTTGGCTCATTTTCTGCTCCTCAATGTGTTCTAGTCTCCTATACCATGTCTCCCACTTAGCTTGTTTGATTTTAGCAATGTTGACATACTCAGGCAAATGATTATGCATAGTAACTTGTATTTATCATAATCTCCAGCTCCCAGTGCCAATTTTTGTCCATTTTCATCCAATATTGAGCAGCTCAGCTCAGTAAAAGCAAACTTTAATTTTTAAGCAATTGCTTTACTGACTGAGAGTAGGTTCTTAGCTACTCCAGGCACAAAGAGTACGTCAGTCAGTGTTGCTGTTGTTGCCCCTGAGATATCACTCTTATATATCTGTATAGACCCACTGAAAGTAGCTTCCAGGGTTGAGTTGTCTCCCAGATAAATCTTTCTTATAAAAATAGTCTTTAATTTGCTGAAGCACTCCTTTATATGGCAAATATGCCATTATGCCTCATAGTCAATATACTATTCATTATATTAGTTACCTCCACCTAGTTGTACAGTGACAAATAACTGTCCTTCAGCAGTTTTATGATTAGCCTGCTCTAGTTTCTGCTTTTTGTCTGCTTGTTTCAACTTGCATTAGCTTGCCCAGTGTCCTGGTTTCTTAAAGTAGTTACTGCAACCTGGTTTTTGTTGGTTTTGTTGCTTTACTGTCTTTTCCATGTCCCCTTCTCAGCTGAATAGAGCATTATCTTCAATTTCCTCTGCTTATCATTATATCTGAGTTCTTCATGGGGAAGTCTTCCTATGACACAGTCAGGAGCCTGATAGTTGTCACTGTTTTTAAAAAAAATGAGTGTATCATACTTGTCTGTTGTGCTGAAAAGCAGACGGAGCATCTTTTCTTCATCATCTATACAAGCATTAATGCTGTTAAGTCTTTCTGAAAGTGTCTTCATTCTGGTAATGAGTTGTGGCATGTCATCATCTAGTTTCTGACTCTTATTGAAGATTTTTGTTTTGCATAAAGCTTGCTTGGTACTGACTTTGCTTTAAAGGTCTTGTACAAGGGTTTCCATACTGCTTTGGCAGTATTTGAAACATGAATTTGTCCAATGAAGGAATTTTTCACATTGATACATATGGCATTGAAGGCTTTTCTCTCCTTTGCTTGAAACTTCTCCACTTCTTCTGCAGTTTCTTTTGGCTCAACATCTGTTCCCATCACCATATTCCAAAGCTTTTTTTCCTCAAGGTGGATCTGGATCTGGATTTTCCAAAGTCTGTAGCTCTTCTCTTCAAACCTTGACTTTACAGGGAAGATGATTGCATTATTCTCTTTGCTGGTATACGTCATCTTTAGATTTGATTAAGGTAACCAGTGCTCATCACCTGTTGCAACCTAAGAAATGATTTGAATATAAGGAGCTTATCAAGAAATAGTGATAGTAGTTGAACTGCCGTTTAGTCATAAGGAGATTTTGTATTTATATCTTTGTAGAAGCAATACTACTGTAACACTGAGTACAGAGAGCTTTTCAACACTCAGGAGTATCTGTAATAGTTTCAGGGTTAGTACATAATGTTTGGAAAAAGCACTTATTTGATCTGGATTATAGGGGAATAATCACAGGATCATTGATTTGAAGAAAGTGGCAAACTTAGGGCTGTAAGCTAGTCCTACAGTGGCCAAGACTAGTCCAGAATTGTTAATTAATTTTTAACGGCTGAATGACGCCAAATAGCCAATATTTGAACATATACTCTCGAAGAAGAGGACCTGACTATACTGAGACCCTTGAACCAGCTGCAAAGCTTAAATCCATCAGATTAGCATTTGCTATTGCAACCAAATATAAGTTTTTTATGTCAAACAGATATATTTACATATCTGACCAGAGAACTTGATGAGGATGAGCATACCAAACAGCAGGATGAGCTTGCTGACCCAGATAACCCCCATTTGGTCTGCAAGCTTAAAAGTCTCTATATGGACTTAGGGTGTCACCAAGAGCCTGGAGCTGCAGGATATTTTCCTATTTGGAGTATTTGGGGTTCAAAAGAAGTAATGCTAACACTAGTACATACTTTTAGTCAGATAGAGCAATCTTAATTCTATTAGCTCTATAGGTGGATGATCTTATTATAGCTATCATTAATCTACAAACACTGGAACAGACTGAATCCAGCCTACCCAAAGAGCTTAATATGTCCAAACTAGGAGAACTCATTTACCACTTAAAGATAAAGTTAGCCATACACAGAGTACCATGACTATCACCCTGAGCCAGTCCAGTTGTATTAAATATATACTGAAGAAGTCTTAAACACAAAAACTCTAAACTGGCAGCCACCCCAATGGAGACAAATCTCAACTTGGTTAAAACTCAACCATATCAAAAGAACTTGGAGTCATCCAAAAGCCCAGACTCTACTTATCAGTTCATGGTTGGCAGTCTATGGAATATCAAGGGTGGAACATATCCAGATATTTCAACTTCAGTGAGAGTTGTCAGCCAGCATAATCGGAAGTGTTGATCCAATCATATTGCTGTATATAGTAGCCTGCAAAGCTACAAGAGAAGTGATGTGGTTAAGAAAGCTTTTTACAGATATAGGCCTGTGTCAAAAAATGCCTATTACTTTGTTTCAAGATAATCACAGAGGTATACAATTAGGTGGAAGTCCAACTTTTCACTTTAGAACTAGGCACACAGATATTAGACATTATTTCATATCTAAACCTATAGAAAAAATCTTGGTTAACTTAGCTTACTCCCTACAGATGAGATGATTGTTGACATATTTACCAAACCATAAGCTAGCAACAAATTTGAATATATTGGGTCAAAATTTGGACTAGTCAGTATAAGAATCTAGTTTCATAGAAGTGTTGTCAGGCCTATAATTCCACCTATATATTCACCTAACTTGGTATCTTGGGATATGACTTGCATATCTTAGAGAATAACTGACCAAACTCCTTATTTGGATTTACGTAATATCTTACCAAAATATCAGATACCCAGAACATGGAAGTTCTCAAAGTTGCTCAAATAGCACCAAGCTTTGCACACATGCTCTTGGGACCATTGTAAACCTATTCTACACATTTGTTATACCAATACTATGTACTAGTATAAATATTACATTTACATTCAATGAACCATTAAGTGAAAAACCATGTAATCTACACATTCTCCCAATCACCTCCAATATCTCCAAGACTCTTACAACACTTACTTCATAACTCACACATTTTATATCTTCCAAACATTGATATTGAGAATATCATCTTCCCACAGGGTGAGTGTACAGAAGTCAGCATGCAATTGTAACAAAGCTGCAAAGCTACAAGTCATTGGCCAGAATATGGGATTAAATGAACACTAAAAACTTAAAATAGAAGGTATCTGCTGGAGCAAAAGCTTCCCACTGAGAGCAATGCATTTGCTTATCATAAATATGTCTATACCAATGGCCAAGCTGATTGTGGGGCATTTCAGTCTATATCAGCCGTTTGAGATAC
>MCFE01001297.1:0-10788 GCA_002104905.1 Basidiobolus meristosporus CBS 931.73 | reverse complement strand
GCAGATCTCCAAAACTTTGTCTGAGGGCTATTTAGGGCCTCTTTTACAGTCTGGGGTTCATCAACATGGACTGAATAGGCATAGGCTAAGTTTGTACCCTCATTGATATAGTAATTTGGGCTATTTCTTGTCCGATTGGATCTCCGGGCATTTGATACTGGAATGATCACTTCTGGGATATTCCTGGGCACTGATTCTGGCTGAACCATGGTTGTAGAGTCCCCTGGAGTGAAAAAATTTTCATTGTTTTGCTCTGATTCAATCCTGACAATTGGTGGACTTGAGATCAAATTTTCGTCATCATCTGATGTCATTTTTTGTGAAAATTTTGAATTTTCATCAAACAACACATCCCTGGACTTGATAAGCTTCTTTGCTTCGGTATTGTAGAGTCTGTATGCCTTACTCTCATTGCAGTAGCCCAAAAATATGCATTTTACACTTTTTGGCTCAAATTTTGACTGATTTCCGGCCAGTTTTTTGGCATATGCTGTACACCCAAATATTCTTAGATGTTCTGCACTTGGTCTGTATCCATACCATGCTTCAAATGGAGTAGAATCACAAAGTATTCTGTTATAACTCCTATTTTTAAGGTATACAGCAGTGGCAACTGATTCCGCCCAAAAATCATAGGATAATTTTTGATCATGGATCATAGATCTTGCCATATCAATTATTGATCTGTTAGCTCGTTCTGCTACTCCATTTTGCTGTGGGGAGTATGGTACAGTAGTCTCTTGCTTTATCCCATGAATTTTGCAGAAGTGGATGAAGAGTTTTGAGGTATATTCTCCACCATTGTCAGAGTGTATTTTCTTGATTTTTTCACCAGTTTCTCTCTCCACCATGGCTTTAAGCTCCCTGAGCTTAGACAGAGCTTCTTCCTTTCTCTCCATGAAGTAGACCCATGTGTATCTTGTATAATCATCAATAAAAGTGATTAAATACTTCATCCCGCCTAAGGATAAATTTTGCATAGGTCCACACAGATCTGAGTGAATTAGATCTAATTTTTTCTTAGTTTTGATTAACCCAGAGCTCTTGAACGGTTGTCTGGCTTGTTTCCCATATATGCAGGCTTCACAGTGCTCCAAAATAGCTGGGGGATCAATTTTCACTCCAGAAATTAGCTGATCTTTGATCATTTTACGCAAATAATCAAAATTGATGTGTCCAAATCTCCTGTGCCAAAGCATTGGTGTTTCTTCATTTAAGTTACTTATATTGGCTTCCAGATATGATGGAATATAAGTCAACTTGTATAGATTCTGATCTCTGATGCCCGAAGCAATATGAGCACCATTTTGATCAGTGATCCTGCATCCAGAATTGTCAAAACTGAAACTGAGTCCTTCTGCTGTGGCCTTGCTTACAGAGAGTAGGTTCTTGGCTATTTCTGGTACATAGAGTACTTCTTTAAAGGTCAGTGTATGGCTTCCTTCACTGCTTCTAAGGTTTACTTGGATAGTTCCTTCTCCCACTGCATCAAGTGTTCTATTGTCACCCATGAAAACCTTCTCAATTGGAATTTCTTGATATTGGGTAAAAAGTTCTTTTTGGTGTGTAAAGTGTTGAGAAGCTCCAGAGTCAATATACCACGTCTGAGAATCCTTGTTTGTGGTCATATTTAGTGCAGATATGAATAGTCTATCTTCAGTTGTTGCAGCATTTCCATATTCAGGCTTCTTTTGCTGATAATCTCTCTTTTTGAAACACCGGTCTGATGTGTGTCCTTTCCTTTTGCAGTAGTTGCAAAATAGGTTGCTGTTGCCTTTGTAGGGTCTTGGGTACCTCCTTTGTTGGTTATCATTGCTTATTAAAGCATTTTCTTCTTCCTTCTTATTGGCGCTTGATTTTCTTAATTCTTCATCCAGGAGCCTTCCATATACGTAATTTAAGGTCAAATCTTCAGTTCTGGACTCTAGGGCTGATACAAGGCCCTGAAACTTGTCTGTCAGGCTATTCAGGATGGTAACTATCACATCCTCATCAGTAGTTGGTACGCCCACAGATTCCATCTCATCTACCAGCAGGGTAATTCTGTTAATTAGATTTTTCATTTCTTCTCCTGGCAGCATCTTTGTAGTAAAGAATTTTCTTCTCAGATACATTTTCTTGGCAGCTGAACATGACTGGTAGGTGTCTTCTAATGCCTTCCAGGCATTCTTTGCCGTTTTTGCTCTTGAGCATTGAATTAGCAATTTGTCCTTGACATTAAGGCAAATGCAGTTAAAGGCACTTTGTTCTTTCTTCTGGTACTTTAAGGCTTCCTCTCCCACGTTTTTAGGAGGGCATTCTTCTCCCATGACAATATCCCAAAGGCCTCTTTCTTGTAGCAGCATCTTCATCTTCACCTTCCACACTTGGTAGTTAGATCCATCCAACTTTTCAGCAGAGGGAAAAATTCCAGTAATAGCAGTAGTAGACATTGCAGAGAGTGACAGCTCGGGGCTCATAACCTGTTGTAAGAGTCTTGGAGATATTGGAAGTGATTTGGAGAACAAGTAGATTATGTGGTTTCACTTAATGATTTATTGAATGTAAAAGTAGTATTTATACTTTTACATGGTCTTGGCATTACAAACACATAGAATAGGTTAAGGAAGGTCCCAAGAACATGTGTGCAAAGTTTGGGGCTGTTTGGACAACTTTGAGAATTTTCATGTTCTGGGTACCTGGTATTTTGGTGAAAATATTCTAAGTAAATCCCGACAAGGAATTTGGTCAGTATTCTCTAGGATTTGAAGGTGAT
The DNA here is from genome assembly GCA_002104905.1 of Basidiobolus meristosporus CBS 931.73. Taxonomy (NCBI): domain Eukaryota; kingdom Fungi; phylum Basidiobolomycota; class Basidiobolomycetes; order Basidiobolales; family Basidiobolaceae; genus Basidiobolus; species Basidiobolus meristosporus. The sequence goes on along the minus strand of MCFE01001297.1, from coordinate 8,033 downwards.
GATCTAAGTGACTAAGTTAGGTGAATATTTAGGTGGAAAATACGAATTTTTACAACATATACAGCATATGCTAAGAAACAGCCCAACAATTAGTCAAAACCAAGCCAAAAAAAGGAAAAGCATATTTTTGGGCTAATGCAATGCAAGTAAGGCATACATACTCTTAAATATAAAAGCAAGGAAGCTAATTAAGTCCAGGGACTTGTTTTTTTATGAAAGTATAAGATATTCACAACAAATGACATCAGAACATGATGTAAGTCTGGTCTCAGGTCCTCCAATATTTGGGATTAGACTAGAGCAAAACAGTAAGATTTTTTCACTCCAAAAATTTCCAATCTAGGAGAATCAGCAGCTACTTGAGGATAAAGATTTCCATAGATAGAAGTACCCAGACTATCACCCTAAGCAAATCCATTTAAACTCAAGATATGCTGAAGAAGTACCAAATGTAAGACTTCAAACTGGCAGCCACCCCAATGGATACAAATCTCTACTTGGTCAAGACTCACCCAAGTCTAGAAAGCTAGGTGATATCTGAAAGCCCTGACTTTCCATGTAAAATGAAAATCAGCAGTCAGATGTATATCATGCTTGGAGCTTGTTCAGACATCTCATATTCAGTGGTAGTTGTCAGCTAGCCTAATCAGAACTATAGATCTGATCATATTGCAGCAGTTGATCTGATTTTTAAATACCTAAAAGAAGCTGCTGATATCTGTTTAAGGTCTACCTTTAAGGATTCAGAACAACACCTTGTGGGCTACTATGATGCTAGTTGGGGATATAGCTCAGGAGACAGAAGATCCATCACAGGATACACCTCTCTTTGCTGTAAAGGAACAATTTCATGGAAGTCAAGAAAGCAACCAACCATAGCACTTTCTACCACAGAGGCAGAGTATATGGTAGTCTGTAGAGCTACCAGAGTAGCAAGATGTATATGGAAGCTTTTTAAAGTTTTGGCTTGTGTCAAAAAGCACCTCTTGGACTTCTTTTGTTGGATATTGCCACATTGAGCCATGATTGCCAATTGATATCTTAGCATGCCAGGGAGGCTAAGTGAGCCTATACTTGGCCACAGAGTGTGAAGCATAGATATTCATCTTCATGCAATGCATCCCCTGTGCTTTACTCATTGTGCAGGAGAAAATCCATTTTTTGACCTTTTTCTTGAGATGATTGTTGCGCATGATCTGTAAGAGTACAGACAAACTGAAGAACTGAAGACATGCATCTGCCACTCAATCCCCATGGCACACTGAATCTAGCTCCTGTGGCTTGTAATGTGGCACAAAAAACTCATGGCACTATCTTGGTCCACTGGCACCATCTGGCACTGTAAGTGCATTTTATTGGTTTTACTCCAGGGCAGATATTAAAATATAGTGCCAGATAGTGCCAGTAGACCAAAGTAGTGCCAGGTATTTTTGGGGCATGTTACAAGCCTTTGGAGCTAGACTTAGAGTGCCATGGGTATTGAGTTCCAGATACTTTTTTTCAGTCCTTCTGTGCTCTTACACATCATGCACAACATTGATCTCCAAAAAAAGGGCAAACAATGAATATCTCTAGTACAATGGTTGAAACACAGATTCTGCTTTGCATGAAGATGAAGACCTATGTTTCACACTCTGTAGCCAAGTAAAAGTCTACCTGGCCTCCATGGCACACCAAGACATCATTTGGTACACATGGCTCAGTGTGGCATTATCCAATGGAACAGGTCTATTCCTTATTTCAAGTTAATGACAGATTTATACAATTAGACAAAAACCAGCATTTCATGCCAGAACTAAGCACCAATATATTACCATCATTTCATATGTGGAGCTATAAAGAATACTTAGTTAACTTAGTTTACTGATGTACCAATGAAATGATTGCAGACATACCTTCCAAGTCATTAGACTTGTTCCATTGGATAGCGCCAAATTGAGCCATGAGTGCCAATTGATGCCATAGTGTGCCAGAGAGGCCAAGTAAGCCTTTACTTGGCCACAGAGTGTGAAGCATAGATCTGCATCTTCATGCAAAGCATCCCTGGTGTTTCACCTATGATGCAGGAGAAAATCCATTTTTTGACCTTTTTTTGTGGATCAATATTGTGCACAATGTGCAAGAGCACTAAAGGATTGAAGATATGCATCTAGTACTCAATACCCATGGCACTCTGAATCTAGCTCCTGTGGCTTGTAACATGTCACAAAAATGAACGGCACTATCTTGGTCCACTGGTACTATCTGGCACTATATTTAAATATTAGCTCTAAAGTAAGATCAATACAAAGCACTTATAGTGCCTGATAGTACCAGTGGACCAAGATAGTGCCGTTCATTTTTGTGACATGTTACAAGCCACAGGAGCTAGATTCAGAGTGCCATGGGTATTGAGTACTAGATGCATATCTTCAATCCTTTAGTGCTCTTGCACACCCTGTACAACATTGACCTAAAAAAGAAGGTCAAAAATGGATTTTCTCCAACACAATGAGTGAGACACAGGGGCTGCTTTGCATGAAGATGCAGATCAATGTTTCACACTCTGTGGCCAAGTGTAGGCTCACTTTGCCTCCCTGGCACACTATGGCATCATTTGGCACCCATGGCTCAATGTGGCACTATCTAACAGAACAAGTCAATTAGCTAGTGACAAGTCTCAATATCCAAGGCTGAAATTAGGACCAGTCAGTATGAGCATTTAGTTAGTGGGAGTGTTGTACAAGTTTGTAATTTCACCTAAACACTCACCTAACTGACTCACTTGGATCATTACCTACAAGCCCAAGACAATATTGCTCAATTCCATGTCAGGATTTACTTGGAATATGAGAATTCCCAGAGATGTCTAAACAGCTTCAAAAATTGCAAACATGTTCTTGAGGCCTTCCTAAACCTATTCTATGTGCTCTTTATGCTAACACCAGGTAAGGGTATAAATACTACTCTTGTTTTCAATCAAGCATTAAGCAAAAACAACGTAATCTACTATTTCTCAAAATCAATTATAAGACTTGTTCCATTGGATAGTGCCACATTGAGCCATGAGTGCCAAATGATGTCATAGAGTGCCTAAGAAGCCAAGTGAGCCTACACTTGGCCACAGAGTGTGAAACATAGATCTGCATCTTCATGCAAAGCAGCCCTTGTGTTTCACTCATTGTGTTGGAGAAAATCCATTTTTTGAACCTTTTTTTTTAGGTCAATGTTGTACAGGGTGTGCAAGAGCACTAAAGGATTGAAGATATGCATCTAGTACTCAATACCCATGGCACTCTGAATCTAGCTCCTGTGGCTTGTAACATGTCACAAAAATGCATGGCACTATCTTGGTCCACTGGTACTATCTGGCACTATATTTAAATATTAGCTCTAAAGTAAGATCAATACAAAGCACTTATAGTGCCTGATAGTACCAGTGGACCAAGATAGTGCCGTTCATTTTTGTGACATGTTACAAGCCACAGGAGCTAGATTCAGAGTGCCATGGGTATTGAGTACTAGATGCATATCTTCAATCCTTTAGTGCTCTTGCACATCCTGCACAATATTGATCCACAAAAAAAGGTCAAAAATTGGATTTTCTCCTGCATCATAGGTGAGACACAGGGGATGCTTTACATGAAGATGCAGATCTATGTTTCACACTCTGTGCCCAAGCGTATGCTCACTTGGCCTCTCAGTCATACTATGGCATCATTTGGCACTCATGGCTCAATGTGGCACTATCCAACGCAACAAGTCTATAATATCTCCAAGACTCCTACAACACCAGGTACTTGACGCATTTGTGAAATATACCAACAAAGTCTTGACAAGGAATTTAGTTAGAAAGCTTAAAACTTGTAGCCAAGGATCTAGTAACTAAGCTAGGTGAGTGTTTAGGTACAATACAAATTTGTACATCATAATATACTACTCCCATAGGTATTCCTCATAAGGTTTATATCAAGACCACTATGACCTCTTAAATACTAGCATCAACAAATGGGCACACTTGTGGCCATTGGAACACTTCTATCACCTTTCCTATGAAAAATAATCTGGTACAACAGGAGGATACAATCTAGATTAGCTATTGGGACCCCACAATGAGGCTATCATAATGCCAGCAGCTTAAAATTCCTGACACTGATTACAATTCTGAAGTAGATTGTGATAGGGTTTTACAGCTTTTACTGGAAAGTATAGCAATAAGTAAGACAGTAATTAAGTGGTCTTACTGCTGGGTTTAAAAGAGACCTGTTCCAGTGGATAGTACCACATAGTGCCAGCCTGCTTAAAGTGCAGGTTTGATCTGGCACTCAATAGTACTATCTGGCACTATAGTACCTACCACAATGCCAGTGGTAGGATACAGTTACCGGTGATTTTACTCAATCTTACTAATGTTCCTCAGAATAGTGCTTTCCTTGCTTTATGTACTCTTCATAATGCTCCAGACACATTTCTCTCAGCAGATTTCTTCTTATGTGAATGTACTATGCATTAATTAATATCTTAACTATTCTACCTATTCTGCTGTTTTCTTCTATATATGACTCTCCTCTGTATATACCAGACAATATGCTGAATCTCTTCAGATATCCAAATGTATACTCTACCCTCACTCTGAAATGGTTAAATATCTCATTGTAGAACTTTTGCTTCCTACCAAGCACACCATTCCTTGGCTTCCTATAAGCAGTAATACATCCTATTCTCTGACAGTCCTCTCCTATATAAGCTAAGTCTACCATACATTTCTCCCCTCTGTTGAGTTCAAGATGATTCTCTACGCAGAGTGCTTAGTCATGCCTACTTCCAGCAAATGGCCCACTAAACCAGATGATGTTGCCCTTAATGTTAGACAATGCTTGAAACTTCACACAATGTAACTTGTAATTGCCAGAATACAAGGGCTTCTGCCCTATAGAATGCCTATTAATCCTGACTGGGAAGGTATCCAAGATATTCCTGATATGGAACCTGTTGCTGAACACTCTGGGATATGGAAGTCTATTGGAGCTTCTGAACTTAGTATTCCAAGCTTTCTTCAAGTCATTCATCCCCTCTGCAAGGTGGTTCTCCAATGCTGCCAGCTGGGAATGCAAGCTTCTAGGACTTTTGCTGCCATGGAAGGTGGGATGAGGCCCTGTAAGGCAATAGTTCTTGTAATAGCAGAGAAGCTTAACAAGGGATTTCCTTGAGTAGATTGGGGCAGATGGTCCACAGGACTCTGTATAGATCTCCTCTAATGTGTCAAAAGGAAATCCAGTGGCTGTGATAGGATTGAATAGAAAAGACCATTCAGATATGTAAGTCATTAAAGTTGTTGGGTGATTGGGCTGAGTTGACATGAATTGATTTGGTGTGAATGGCTTTATTTATCTGACTTTCCATGCTATATGATTTAATTCCCATTAATTGCTATGTATCCCATCATTATTTTGTAAAAGGATCCCCAAACAATGACTTAGTACTTTCATTGATGCTTTGCTTGCAAGTCTATAATCAAATAGGAAATTGGCAATTGGTGTGATCAGATCTGTGTCAACGCAATCCAAGATGCATCATGCTTTACATATGGAAAACTCAACAATCACATTTGTTTTCATATATATTTCATGCAATACCAGTTTGATGCCAATATAACACTGCATAAGTATCTAAATTGGTCACTATGGTCCCTAAGCCAAGTCTCAACTCATCTTTGGTACAGCCCAGACAAAACACATCTCCCTGCTTACAGGTGCTGTCCAGACTAGAAAGGACAATGTTTGATCTGTTTGAGTTCTTGCCAAACAAGTTTATTATGGTCCAAGTGTTTATGATGAACCTTCACACAGATACTTGGAGACTACTTATTAATCTAGCTGAGCTAGATACCTCAGAGAGTCTACAGAGATGGAACAAATTGACTAGAAGGATGTTGCATGAGTTCTGCATCAAGACACCAGCAGATGTACGTCATAAGATATTTGACAAGACAAGTATTGAAATCAAGATAGAGTGGAGAGTAAGGGAATTTGATGAGGAAGCCATGTAGGGACAATTTGGCGTACAATTTGCACTGTAAGGGCTGGACATATCTGTTTGTGTCTCAGCTTTGGGAACCAAAGAGATTTTGCGTGGTATATTGTTAGAGCCAAATGGCTTCTGAGAGTAAAAGAGCCATCCAGGCAACAGTTTCAAAGTATCAGGAAGAGGGTAAGTGAGTACCTTGATGAATCAGAAGGTAAGCTTCAAGAGGAAGAATACAGACAGCAAGCAACAGCCTCTATATTGCACTAGCCTTTGCAACTTCAGCATGCTGGTGTACATCAGTCCAAACTACACTAACACCCTTCACAAGAGTACCCCTCATTGAGTCATAGGCATTGGGTCAACACCAGCGCTTCAGAGTAAAACCACCAGAACTTGCCAAACTGCTCATTTAGACACAAGTCCATTGGAGTGGGCCAAGTTGGGTCAAAATGCCACATTACATTAAGCTCAGCCAAGAGCCATGCCAATGCATCAAGTTGAGCCTGCATGTGCAGTTACACCTAACCATCTGTTGTAGAGGGGTGACAGTGACACCCACTGGCAGATGTGCTCATTCCCTTATTTTCTACTTCCCTATATCTCTACTACATTTATTTTAGTTTTATCCCATTTGTCTTACCCAATCAGTACCATCCCATAAGCCAGTTGACTATCACACCTGCTTACCTTATTGCATAAGTTACCCCTCACTTTATGTGAGATTACTAGCTATCAGTGCTTCTACATTAGGCAAGTACCCATGCCAGTACCCATGACATATGATCAACCTGTGTCACCATCCCTACCATTTCCATACCATATATGGTATCCCCATGTTACACAGGTTGCAGAATACTGATTCCTGATTGGTTGGATGTGCTGTGCCTCTTAGAACCTTCTGGCACCTACTTAGAACATTCTTAGGTCATTCTGATGTCATTAAGATTTCTACTGATATCCGGAACCTTCTGGAACACCATGATTAGTAATCACTTAGCTAGTGAGAGAAGTATATAAGAGAGGCTATCCCTCAACAATAAATCATCATCCCTTTTATCAATATACCAACTTGTTGATTAGTGTGATCACTGCTACCTGCTGCTACCTGAGCTTCCAACCCCAGACCACAGGACACTCCCAGGAAACCACGCTGACAGCCAACTGACCTTGGAGGCACTACTTGTGAGGAATACTCAGAGTAGGTATCTTTTATTATATTTGACTCTTTCCCAAGCTTGTTCTTGTACAGGCAAAGATACTTTTCTGTCTTTGTAACGATTGACCACTGCTGCATTCTAATCAAGTCCCTGCTGGTGGAGCTTACAGTTGTTATGACTTTGGAAGCTTTAGTACATTGTCATATCAAAGGACGCTGAACACAACACATACTTGTGTTAAGGCACCAACTAAGTTGGGGATTGTAGCTCAATAGTTTTCCCTTGACAAGCTTGTGGCTTTATTCCCCTTCACATTAGATTAGAGACAGAACCCAAGTATTCCTAGCAAGCTTTTGCCAGAGGTTATTGCACCCAGTGAACACCCCACACACAAAACACTTGAGAAGTGTTGGTTGTATCTCCCCCTTGGACTTATACACCACCACACCATAAGTTTTCTCTGGTGAATTAACCAATAATGAATCACATGAAGTGCTTCCTCCACTAGAGCCTTTGTCAAGTAAAAAACATGTCAGCATGTGGCACTCCAGGCAGGTTCAGTATCATCATCTGGAGCAGTTCAGTACAGCCAAGCCATAGCGTTGCACTCATGAACTAGGAGGCAAAATACAGACTACAAATACACAAGTAGCCAGGATCATTGTCTACAAGGAGTACTCTTGGTTGGCAAAGTGAATCCCTGCTAAAGGCTTCAGTAGTAATCCCTGTGAGGAAAAATACCTAGGAGAAGATGTTGCAATTGCACTGATTTGCTATTATTAGTCATGATCCAAACAGCACATTATTTTCTGCAATCCAAATTGAGCAATTGCACATAAGTGATGACTAAACTTCTGATATCAGTAATAT
>MCFE01001296.1:0-10791 GCA_002104905.1 Basidiobolus meristosporus CBS 931.73 | reverse complement strand
GCTGGGTTCCAGTCTTGGATTATATTGATCAGAAACATCTACAATTTGTACTTCCCCCAAAACCCCTGAATTTTATATTTACCCCTGATGAGCTTTACTTTATTGAAACAAACATTAGAGATGAAACAAAACATAAATTAGATTACTTATTAGAGAGGTTCTAGACCTCTTAATTGGCTTCTTTATTTGTACTTAGATTAGTTCTTAACCCAAATAAAGATTTCACCAACTTGGTGACTTTCCCTCCCCTAACCAAGAACACTTAGCCTTGTGGTTATCCCTAACCCTTCCATACCCATGGTTGTGGGTTCAAATCCTGGATCCAGCAAAATTTGATCAATAAATTGATGTGTGCTCATTGGGAGATGGCTTGATCAACCATCGGGCAAAGTAAAGGCTCTGATTGGCTGAAATCCTTGAAATGCTAATTGGTCAGATTTGCCTAGTAAATTTGGCCAGTGATCGCCCAGATATTCCTCTCAGTTCCCCCAGTCTACTGGCCATTCCGGCCACAATTCAGCTACCGCAAACCAGTATAACTTAGCTCAGATATATTCAGATTCTCACTTCTCAGGCCTGGCTTTCCAGGAAACCTCTCTCAGACCTAGCTAACTAGGAAATATAGTACCACTCAGCCTCTCAACTCTTAGACCTGGCTTACCAGGAAGATATCTCTCAGACCTAGCTTTCTAGGAATAACTTCAGATTAACTTGGCTTCTTTAGATACTTGTCATAAGTAAATAAAGATTTCACCACTTGGTGACTTTCCTCCCCCCCTAACCCTTTGTCTTCCCTGTCCTGGAATTTGGCTTACCACTTCTCTCTCTTACTTCTAGAGACTGCACTAAGCTTGACAAGTTTGCAGTATGGTGCATTACCTCCTTGGTGCCTCATTTGCCTGAATGCCCCTACAGACATGCTATTCTTGGTGCTTTTGGGTTTATGCCCTATAAGATCAGACTTCTCTACCTTAGAACCAGATTATACCTCAGACTTCACAACTGCAACAACCCACTGATTAAGGCCTGGAAGAGAACACACCACACAACACCTGGCTCCTGCTGGAGAACTATACTTGGAGATCCTGAAGTCAAGAAGTTTGCTCACTATATTCTGCAGTCAGAAAAACCCAAGCTGGCCTACCTGAAGTACTTGACAGACCTTTGGCAGATATATCTGCAGCAGCACACTCCCTTTATGATGAATATCAATCCTTATCACATTCCCCTCATTAATGTTGTTCACAAGTCATTCTTACCTCTCTTGCTACCCCCCTTCCCACTGAACAGTGTCTTGAGCACTGAAGAACTATCATCACTTCTTATTAACTTACCTACAAATTCCCCTCAGCTACACACTCTTGTATCAAAGCTACAACAGTAGCGCTGGCTTCTTTGTTTCAACTGAAATAAAGATTTCACCTGTTGGTGACTGTCTCCCCCCCCCCTAACCCTGCAGAAAGGTGTTTGAGCTTCTGCTTGCTCAGGAGCTCTACTCTGACTCCCTCAAGTTTCATCCTGCACAGTTTGGCTTTGTTCCTGGCCTCTCCTTGGAATATGCAGTTATACTTAGCCATGATCACTCTCTCCAGTGCAAGTATCCCTCTGTTCTGTTTGATATTACTAAGGCCTTTGATTCAGTTGACAGAAATCTGCTTTGGTCCAAGTTGCAATGCTTCTCCAGTACCTCTCTCACCCTCCTTGTCAGGTCTCTGTTTCTGGATCCACAAGCAAGAATTCTGCACCCAAGTGAGCAATCAGCTGTGTTCTCAGTTCTTAATGGAGTGGTCCAAGGCTCTGTGCTTGGTCCTATACTGTTTGCCATCTTCCTGAATGATTTCCCAAGACTCTCAGCTGACTGCCTGGTTACTCTCTTTGCTGATGACATCAGAATATCCTCCTCCAATGTGCAACAAGACTCCCAGACCATCCACCAGTATCTGCAGAAGAATAATCTCCAGCTTTCCATTGCAAAGACAGTACCTTTGGGCTCTCCCATCAACTTGGAGAACTCCACTCTACCTGCTCAGGTTTCTGCTACATATCTTGGCTTTCCTTTCCTTCCTACTGGACTAGACTCTGGAGCACACCTGAAGAAGAGAATTATCCTGGCAAGACAGGCACTCCACAAGCTACTGGCTGTTACTCCTCCTACAACTTCAGCTCCCAGCTGCCTCCTTCTACTCAAGCAGTTTGTCTTCCCTGTCCTGGAATTTGGCTTACCACTTCTCTCTCTTACTTCTAGAGACTGCACTAAGCTTGACAAGTTTGCAGTATGGTGCATTACCTCCTTGGTGCCTCATTTGCCTGAATGCCCCTACAGACATGCTATTCTTGGTGCTTTTGGGTTTATGCCCTATAAGTTCAGACTTCTCTACCTTAGAACCAGATTATACCTCAGACTTCACAACTGCAACAACCCACTGATTAAGGCCTGGAAGAGAACACACCACACAACACCTGGATCCTGCTGGAGAACTATACTTGGAGATCCTGAAGTCAAGAAGTTTGCTCACTATATTCTGCAGTCAGAAAAACCCAAGCTGGCCTACCTGAAGTACTTGACAGACCTTTGGCAGCAATATCTGCAGCAGCACACTCCCTTTATGATGAATATCAATCCTTATCACATTCCCCTCATTAATGTTGTTCACAAGTCATTCTTACCTCTCTTGCTACCCCCCTTCCCACTGAACAGTGTCTTGAGCACTGAAGAACTATCATCACTTCTTATTAACTTACCTACAAATTCCCCTCAGCTACACACTCTTGTATCAAAGCTACAACAGTAGCACTGGCTTCTTTGTTTCAACTGAAATAAAGATTTCACCTGTTGGTGACTGTTTCCCCCCTAACCCTAACCCTACCCTAACCCTTTCAGAAGTGACTTGCCCTGAAAGAACCTAAGACACCTGCTAAAGTAGGGCCCGTCATTACCAGCATTACTTGTTATGTAACGCATGTTCTTATCTATGTCCCAGCCTCCTGCATGCTTTCTTGGTTTTCTGTGTAAGCTAAAAAGGAGTAATTGCTCGAATGCCTTCTCAAATGGGCAATCACTCGGATGGCTTGTGCCACTGTTACCAATTGTAAACCATATTGGAAGTTTCTTTAAAACCCTGATCTAGGACCACGGTATGTTTAGACGTTTTGATTGGACCATGGCTTTTGATGATGATAGGACAAACAACTTGAATGAGGCATTGGCAAGTTTTTCATCATGCGTTGAAATATCTGATAATATGCTGGCCCGTTTGTTGCCACTACATTGATCTGATATAATAATCAAACTACACCTAGTTATCCTACTAACTTTGCTACTCAAAATGAAAATGCACTTGAATATTGCAAGGATTTATTGCAAAGACTAGCAGATGAGGTACTAGACCTTGTAGTGCCAGCTGAAGACCAGGATGTAGGGGAACCAGTGAATGAACAATGGCATAAAGCTGTGAGGTTCCTGCCAAAGTCATGGAAAATGGGCATTTTGGCAGATATACTTATTGAATAGTTGATTTGAATGGGGTTACTTATTGAGTGTGCGGTGTGGCTTAATGTGAGTGTTGGGAATAGGGACCTCCATAGGTTTGTACAATTTGATATTGAGTTACAACTGAAAATGGAAAGGAAATAAACCAATTTGTATTCATGAAAAGTAAGAGCATCAATTGAGTCAGGAAGTAAGGAGTGAAAAATGTTGTAAAATTTGCAATTCCACCTAAATAATCACCTAACTTAGCCACTTAGATCATTACCTACAAAGTCTCAGTGGATACTGACCAAATTCCTTGTTGGGATTTACTTGGAATATTTTCACCAGAGTATCAGGTACCCAGAACATGAAAATTCTCAAAGTTTTCCAAACTGCCCCAAACTTTGCACATATGTTCTTGGGACCTTCCTTAACCTATTCTACGTGTTTGTTATGCCAAGACCACTTAAGAGTATAAATACTACTTTTACATTCAATAAATCATTAAGTGAAAACCACATAATCTACTTTTTCTCCATATCACTTCCAATGTCTCCAAGACTCTTACAACAGTTTTTTCTTCAAATTTTCAGTTGGAATTTTTGAGCTGGGTAGCAGGCAGCTGACTACCAAGTTGGGTATGAATTTTAGTTGGCCTAGTCTTCACTTGGAAAATATGTCTGCTTGTCTGCCCAACATCTAGTACCTGAGATATTGAGAGTTGCCAGTTTTGACAACCTTGGAATTCAGCTGATATTGTGATGGAATTCTGCTGGCCTTTTGTTATTTTTTCTCTTAGGGAAGTGGAAGAAAAATGTCAACTTAACCAGACTTGTAGAGTGGTGGATTATGCTAGAAATGATGGTGAAGTGTGAGGTAGGAAATGCATTAAATATAGGGTACATCTCTATATATAAGATGTACAAATGAATATAGAGGACTGGCTCAGGATCTGCAAAAAATAAGCCAATAAATAAAGAAATAACTCACCACACACATACATGATCTATGATCAAATAGTGTTAAGTAAACATGTGACAAATAGCAAAAACCATGATCAAATTGAAGCAAAAAAAAAGTGAAAACAGGTGGATTAGATGCGGTAGTAAGAAAAGGTGACAGCATTCCAACAGGAATCAAATTACACTCCTACGCCAAGTAAGATTGCTCCAATTTTCTGATGGCCTTCACACAGGATTACCTCAAAAATATCTGTTAGGGTAATAAGAACAGTGTCAAGACTCTGCAGGGCAATGAGGTCCTCTTCAAGAAAGTTACCCTCAACAGAACAGCTGGCTAACATCTTCTTCTCTACAATGCAGTACTCAACTCCTGGCCTTCATCCTGATTTCAAGACTCTCCCACCCCCACTTGCACTCAATCAAGACAGAATCCAGAACATGCTCCAAAGGCTTCCCAGCTCAACTGCCCCAGATGTGGACACAATATCCTATGAGCTTCTCAAGATTTGCACCAAGGCCATGTCTGCACTTCTGTTTCCACTATTTCAGCAATATTCAGCCTAGCACTCTACTCCCAAGGAATGGTCCTTTGCCAATGTTCTGCCTCTGTATGAGGGTAAAGGAAAGCTCATGGATCCCAGCTCCTGTAGGCCAATATCTCTGTTGCCTACCTGCAGAAAGGTGTTTAAGCTTCTGATTGCTCAGGAGCTCTACTCTGACTCTCTCAAGTTTGATTCAGTTGACAGATATCTGCTTTGGTCTAAGCTACAATGCTTCTCCAGTACTTCTCTCACCCTCCTTGTCAGGTCTTTATTTGTGGATCCACAAGCAAGAATTCTGTATCCAAGTGAGCAATCAGCTATATTCTCAGTTCCTAATGTAGTAGTTCAAGGCCCTGTACTTGGTCCTATACTGTTTGCCATCTTCCTGAATGACTTCCAAAGACTGCCAGTTGACTATCTGGCTACCCTCTTTGCTGATGATATCAGAATATCCCCCTCCATTGTCCAGCAAGACTTCCAGACCATCCACCAGTATCTGCAGAAGAATAATCTCCAGCTTTCCATTGCAAAGACAGTACTTGTGGGTAGACCTATCTACATAGAGAACTCTATTATACCTGCTCAGGTTTTTGCTACATATTTTGGCTTTTCACTCCTTCCAACTGGACAAGATTCTGGAGCACAACTGAAGAAGAGACTCATCCTGGCAAGACAAGCACTCCACAAGCTTCTTGCTGTTTCTCCTCCTACAACTTCAGCTACCAGCTGCCTCCTTCTACTCAAGCAGATTATCTTCCCTGTCTTGGAATTTGGCTCACCACATCTATCTGTTACTTAAAGAAACTGCACTAGTCTTGACAAGTTTGCAGTCTGGATCATTACCTCCTTGACACCTCATTTACCTGAATGCCCTTACAGACATGCTATTCTTGGTGCTTTTAGCTTTATGCCCTACAAGATCAAACTTCTCTACCTTAGAACCAGACTGTATCTCAGACTCCACCACCACAACAACCCACTGATCTGTTGCAATATTCTGAGGAGTATTGGAAGTGATGTGGAGAACTGCAGGATATACATGTTATTAGACTTCTTCTGTTGGATAGTGCCACATTTAGCCATGCACGCCAAATGATGCCATAGTGTGCCAGAGAGTCCAAGTGAGGCTATACTTGGCTACAGAGTGTGATACATAGCTCTGCACCTTCATGCAAAGCAGCCCCTGAGTTTCACCTATGAAGCTGGAGAAAATCCATTTTTTGACATTTTTTTGTGGATCAATGTTGTGCAGGATGTGTAAGTGCACAAAAAAGTTGAAGATGTGCATCTGATACTCAGTACCCATGGCACTCTGAATCTAGCTCCTGTGGCTTGTAACATGTCACAAAAGTGCATGGCACTATCTTGGTCCACTGGTACTATCTGGCACTATAGTACTTTGTATCAATCTTACTTTAGGGCTAATAATCAAATATAGATCCACAAAAATGATCTAGAATGGTCATCTTTGTCTTCTTTAAGTAGCAATAACTTTCTTTGGACTGATTACTTCATTTGCGGTAGATTCAAAGTTCATTTGCTTCTTGATTTACCCAGTTTGGTATTAGACAACACCACAGGTTGTTTGGTAGCTATTCTTAGAGTGCTTCTACTGATTTGGATTGATACAGCTGCTTTTGTCTTATCAGAATATACTTGTAGAATAGAGATTGGCACTTTTCCAGAAGTGAGATTCTCCTTAACAAGGGCTTTGATTATCCTTATTCTCCTGATAATTATTTGCAGCCTTGAGCTTGGCTTCAAAGGCTGACAAGTCTTCTCAGTGTCATCAGAATCCATAAAGACCATCTGGTTGAACCTTGCACCTTTTTCTTTCAGCTCTATAGACAGCAGACATCAAGACTTCTGCATAAAATCATGTGTTCCAATATCTACTACAATATCTGACAAATCCTGTTGAAGATTCAAGGCTCTTCTGGGGTTTCTGGCTTGAGAACTTTGTACAAGAGGCTCCATAGAACATATCTGCATTGCCAGATAGTCCAGATATGGCCTATATAAGTTTTGGCTCCATTTGGGAAGTAACCTAGTTTCTGGTATTAGTATTTTCCATTTTTTCTTCTTTTGATTTTCTGCTGATGACCCAGGGATAATTCCTTTTGTTGGGTGGTTCTGAACTTCCTTGCAGGTGGGACCACAGTGTTTTTGGGCGCAAGAGTCTCCATGGCATCATTGTTCCAGAAAATCTGACTATTTGAGAGTGAAATAATCAAAAATTGGCATCCACTTAGATCAGTCATAACTTTTGATAGAGTTGACCAAATTTGATCAAATAAACTGCACCTGATAGCTAGCTTCATCAATACTTTGGTATCAGATTCCAATATATCAGTATCTTGAGTTGCAGAGCTTGGCAGTGATTTGATCAATCAAAATTCTTTGATCTGATCCAGAGAAGTTAAATATCACCAAGTGTTTTCTCCCACTGTAAAAAGTGATATATATCTAACAAGTATAAAGTACTATGCTATCTTCTGAGTGGCTCTTAGCTGGGTACTGACCAACTGTTGCTTGGTTGTATACTCCAATCAGGCTTGCAATTATATGCTTCACTCTTTTGGCTGGTGGTAGAATCTTCTTGAGTTGATTTTGCTAAATTTGTATAATACTTTCTCCCACTGTTTTGGGACTTGAACAGAGTGATAGCACGTCTAACAGCTCCATATTTAGCTCCTGGTACACTGGTCTCAGTATCAAAACATCTGATACAATTATGGCATTCTTCCAATGGATTGTGAAGTACATATCCGTACTCCAGTGGATATGTATGTATTATGTATCGTTGGGATCCTTACAATTCAGGGAGCTTGTTTCTGAGAGCTTTTTCTATCAATAGATAGTCCAGAATGGCGGTTAACAGCTCCAGTATTTGCATTCTCAGCTGTATTTTGAGTGGCAACAGATTTTGGTAAAATCCTCCTCCGGCAATCATTCAATTATGATCTAAATTTTCTTTTGCAATTCAGGATAGTATCCTATCCAAAACTTGTCTAACAGTCAATTGGGGTTATATGAATACATATTGGAGTATATTTCATTGTAGATCTGGACCCTCAATTGCTGGAATTATGCCAGTTTCATTGACTCTTCTTCATAACTAACTTGAGAAGTTACTGAAGGCATCTTTTGAAGGCAAGGCCTTCTTCTCCACAGCAATATCCTCATAAACATAGTCCTGTAGCAGCAGTAGTTTTCTTTAACATTGGCAGAGCAATAGTGCAGAAAGTCTTTTTCCAGACTAGCAGAAAAGGATCCAAAGCAAAGTAGACCCCAAGAGGACAGCAAGCTAGGGGCTCATAGCCTGTTGCAATATTCTGAGGAGTACTGGAAGTGATGTGGAGAACTAGAGGATTTACATGTTATTCACTTGTAGATTTATTGATCAAAAGTATGGTATTTATACTTTTGATAAAGTATAGAAAACAAATGTGTAAAGTTTGTTAAAGAAGGTCCCAAGATTATGTGTGCAAAACTTGGGGTCTTTTGTGTTGTAAGAGTCTTGGAGATATTAGAAGTGATTAGGAGGACAAGTAGATTATGTGGTTTTCACTTAATGATTTATTGAATGTAAAAGTATTATTTATACTTTTACCTGGTCTTGGCATAACAAGCACGTAGAATAGGTTAAGGAAGGTCCCAAGAACATGTGTGCAAAGTTTGGAGCTGTTTGGACAACTTATCTAATTTTCATGTTCTGGGTATATATTCTAAGTAAATCCCAACAAGGAATTTGGTCAGTATTCTCTAGGATTTGAAGGTGATGATCTAAGTGACTAAGTTAGGTGAATATTTAGGTGGAAATTACGAATTTTTACAACAGAAAGCACCAAGAAAATTCAGAATTTGAAATATTTACAGTATGATTTGTTAGCAGCCCAGGTCAAACATATACAAAGATAGTAGCCCAGTATATTTGGTATTTTTGCTGTGAAATTAAATATTTATTCAACTGATCAAAAAGCTGCTGGGAATGGCGAAATGTGAAGAACACATGATCTGATATATACAATGCTGAAGTATATACATGAAGCTCGTCTATCAAGGGCAGTTTGAGCCAACACCTAGCCTCCTCAAGCATCGAAATGAGTTCCAACATGCCATTCCACAGCCCTCTCATCTCCTGTGAATAACCCACAAACGGGACAACAAAGAATATTCTCCTCCTTCCTAGTCTCCGATACTTCGTCCCTCGCAATCTCGTCACCCTTTCGACCCCTAGACTTTCCCTTCTTCTCCTTTATGAAAGCAGATAAATCATACTCCCGCTGCGGCTCAGCCGGTAGTTCTAAAATTGCGTGCCTATCGCCACCTTTTGACCGTCTTTCCATTCCAGATCTTCTGTTCGCCCATCTAGCCCCTCCATTACCACCATCAACTGCAATTTGCTGTGAGGAGCCGCCTTCGCCAGCAGTGGCTGAAAAGGAAGGGTCCTTGACTAAATCAGGCGAGATAATGGCTTGGACTCGGCCTACTCGACCATCCTGTAGGCGGACTTTAACGCCGCGTGGGTGGTCTCCGCGGGTGAGGATTTGGCCAACATAACCAGTAACTTGGCGGCCAGTTCTTTGGTCTTGTTTTAAGATTATTGAAACCGCTGTCGAGGGGCGGATTTGGGATATTGGTGGGACAGGGAGATAGTTTGGCATGACTATTTACTCGCTGCACTTTACTTTATGAGGTTGAAAGGGTATTTTAAATAAGACGGAAGAGCTTACAAATGTTGATGGAGAGTGAGTTTTAAAAGGAATGTTGTTTGTAGAAAAATGGGAAGAATAACCTTGAGCACAAGCAGCGAGAGAAGTCAAAAACTCCGAACAAATTTTGGCCCAAACGACCTGAAAAAACAATCCAGAGTTTCTATTCGTGGAGTAGATGTAGGCCAAATATCATTTGATTCCATGCATAGAGTATTGAATATGTTACAAAACAATTGACGATACTTCACTTTCCCTGTTGTTCCTAAATGGTTAGTAGATTCCGAGTCTTCTTTGATTCCATAAAACCAATGTGGAGGGTTGCGTATATGACATGGGTTTGAATCATCAATGATACTGTTGTGGCCGAATTTTGACATGAGAAGCAAATCGCTGAATGGAGCAAAATTGGTCGTATCCTTACACTAAAAAATTGTTGCCCCCTTTGAAGCACATGAATTCTGAGGGTTTTTGGCTAGGAAGAGGGAACTACTACCAATATACACATGTTTCACGTCCTGAATTTGCGTGCGTTCCAGACCAACACGTAAGTATACGGACTGATTACCCATCGAAGGACTTCTCACATTATTCAGGAATTACAAGGATAGCTATTGCAATATGGTTGATGCTTGTACAGCCTACCGATCTTCAAGACACATAGGTATGCTACTAAAGCGTATAGTGAATATATATGTGGTGCAAACCTGAGTGGAGGTTTCTAGCGTGAAATTTAATAAGATCCCCCTGCCTTTTGGCCACTGGAGCACAGTGAACTCTTCTCGCCTTTGGTAACCAAGGATTATACGCATTTTACCTTCGTTCTTTGACCCAAGGTGCAGTAAGTGCATATGGCTTACATATGAACGCAACATGGATATACATGCTGCTAACATGAGATTACTTGTAGAACATTCCCAAAATGATTTATATTGAACGCTGTATAATTACCTACGTAAAATAAACACAACCAAGCCAGGGGTCGAACCTGGGACCTTCCGCTTAGGAGGCGGACGCTCTATCCACTGAGCTACGAGGCCTTCGGTTGATATTGAATATATATATTTTACTCGTCCAACGGGTAACTAATCGATGCTGTG
>MCFE01001295.1:0-10809 GCA_002104905.1 Basidiobolus meristosporus CBS 931.73 | reverse complement strand
TGGTCACTTCCACTCTCTTGTACAGTTACAAATAAGTGTTTATCAGTTGTTATATGGCTTGCCTGCTCCAGTTTCTGTTTTTTGTCTGCTTGTTTTGTCTTGCATCATCTTGCCCAGCAGATGCGTGGGGAGATTGGAAGTCAAATGATGTTGCAGTAACTACCATATTGCAATCCCTTCAAGAATATTACCTTCAAGTCCTTCATGGATGTGATGAGTTGGCACAGGGAAGATAGCAAGGAAGAGTTGGAAAATACTGAGGACAGATGTGCACATGGAGACACCCATGCCTATGGCATTAAGAACCTAAGTAGCCCAAATGCATGGGTAATCAGTTAAGTAATGCAAAGTTGGATTGGGTGCTACAAGCAACTGATTTTATTAGGAAAACACTATGAAGGTATGCAGGATTTCTCTTGGTTGCAAGCTAACTTCAACATCATTCAATATGAAACTCACACAAAAAACAGCCAGAGTGCACCAATAAGTGTGACTCAAATCCAGCAGGGAGAAGGAACATACTGGCTAAGTACCAAGAAGATCTTTGCGGATATTCAGGAGGTATTCATGGCAGAAGTGGCAACAACCAAGCATATGTTTGCAAGATGTATATGTTACCAGTAGTACAAGGTATATGGCAACTTTGTAAGTATCACACTAAAAAGCCATAAAGTTGAGGTGATAGAAGTATGTCAATTGCAGCAGTTGTGCGCACTTGTAGAAGTTAGTAAGCCGGAGGTCACAGTTTTTTGTGATTTGAACTATGTGTGGAATACCCAAGGTAGTGGCAGGTAAGCAAATAAAGAGGGGTGACTCTGTGGTGGAATATATGAATTGCACAAGGGGAGGTGGGAAAAGGGTACCATTTTGTATATTGGTATGAAAGCATTATACAGAACTAACTGTAGGCCACCACACTGCCATTATAAAGCTGTCCAAGTCTTTCTGTGAGGCTGTTGAAATCCATCAAGTTTTTTTGCCATATAAAGCAATCGGATGTCCTGTCAAGTTTAATCCATTTAAAATAGTTGTAGAGTGCAAAAAGACTGCAACAATGCCATGCAACTATTGTTGCAGTACCAAACAAATCCTGTCAAGTTTATCACTCTATATGGCAGTAAAATTAGCAAAACACCATTGTAATCCCATCATAAGATTGTTAAGAGGGTGACTAATTTCAAGCTGCTGGAAATACAATGGTCTCTAAGTGGGATCATGATGGCTGATCCAGATTGGATCCACCCATTGAGCCAAAATATTTCTCATAAGGTGTTCAGATCCCTAGTTCTAATTATGCTGACTAACAACTCCCACTGAATATGATATATTGGTATGTGCTCAAAGCATACTATACACTAGGCTGCCAATCATATGCTGATAAGGAAAGTCAGGGCTTTCAGATGGTACCAAGCTCTCTTGATTTGGTTGAGTTTTGACAAGTTAAGGATTGTCTCTATTAGGATAGCTGCCAATTTACAGTCTTCCATCTGGTACTTCTTGAGTATATCTTCAATATACTTGGTTGGGCTTAGGGCAATAGTCTTGGCACCTCTGTCTATGGAGAACTTTATCCCTAAGTAGTAACTGAGTTCTCCTAGATTGTATATCTTGAACCCTTTAGATAGGCTAGGTTTAGTCTCTTTAATGTTTAAAGGTTATTAGTGACTATAATGAGTTCATCCACATATAGAGCTAGTAGAACTAGATATGCTCTATCTGGCTTATAGTATATACTATAGTCAGCATCACTCCTTTTGAAACTGGAAAGTTCTAAATAAGAATCTAAGTTGCAATTCTAAGCTCTTTGTGATTGTTTGAGTCCATGTAGTGACATTTAAAGCTTGCATATCAAATGGGGTTTTCTTGGTCACAAACCCATCCAGCTGGTCAATAAACATATCCTCATTAAGTTCCCTACTCAAAAATGCAACTTTTACATCCATAGGATAATTAAAAAACTTAGATTTGGCAGTAATAGCCAATATGGATCTGATGGAATTAGACTTGGCCACCAGTTCAAAAGTCCCAGTATAGTCAAGTTGTTACAAGTCTTGGTATAAGAGTTGTAGAGGAATAGGGAGTTTAGCTAGTATTGTATTCACTAAAACTTGAACTGATTTTTATTGAGGTTCCAGCAGCTCCTTATATACATTTTGCCAGATCAATTGCTGACTAATTGTATTTCCTAATGTAGGTTGTGGCTGATGACTCATTTGATTGCATCATCATCACCCAATAAGATCCTACTTAATATATCTATTTCTGTCTGATAAGGATCTGCTGATTCATTTGCTGACTAATGCTACTGATTTCATAGATAATACTGATATACTGATAACCTAAACATATACTAATTGATTTGACTAAAAACTGATCTAACTTAAACATTCAAGCGGCAGATCATAACATTCTCCCCTACTAAAGTTGAGTGGGTTCTCCTGAATCTCTTTTCTTGTGATACCAATATCTTGATGGTTCAGTATTATCAGCAAGTCTTGCAAGCTTGAGTCTGTCCCTATGCACTAAGTCTTCCCGGATATTACCTTGCTTGTCCACCAGTTGGTAAGTTGCAAATGGACATTCTCTGATGATCTTGAATGGTCCTGTCCATTGTGGCTCAAACTTCTTCCGAGTGTTGTTTCTTAGCAATACAAAGTTCCCAACTGTCAATGCTTCTGGTGCTATAGTCTTATCAAATCTCTGCTTCATCTTTTCTGCACTTTGAGATACTTTGGTCTGTGCCTCTTGACGTCTTTGTTCCAGTTGCTGGTGTCTACTTGGCTGACTAAGTTCATCTTCTAAGGCATCTGTAAGCTTGGGTTGTGTGAGATCTCCTGGAATCCTAGGTTCACATCCATAAACTAAGTAAAATGGTGATTGCTGGGTGGTGTTGTGTACTCTGACTCTGCATGCAAAGAGTGCTTGGTCTATATACTCATCCCATCTACTGACAACTCCATTTGCATACTTAGTCAGCATTTTTCCAAATAATCCATTAAACCGCTCAGTGACTCCATTAGTTCTGGGGTGATATGCCGAGGTTTTCAAGTGTCTGATCTGCTGCATTTCCAGGTAAGCCTCTAATGTCTTTGCCATAAAGTTTGCACCTCTATCGGATAAGATCTCCACAGGGCATCCAAACTTCATCAGGATCTCATGGTAAATGAAACTTGCAACTTCTTGTTCACTGGCTATTGGTACGGCTTTAGCAACTGGCCATTTAGTGGCATGGTCAATAGCTACTAGGATCCAACGGTTACATTTCCTGGTAGTTGGCAGTCTTCCAATAAAGTCAATTCCCCATCTCTCAAATGGTCTGACAGGCTCCAAAGGGAAGAGTTTGGCAATTCTTTGTGGCTGGCCTTGATTGATTTGGCAGTTTGGGCATGTTTTTACTAGCTTCTCAATGTCTTGTTTCATTCTGGGCCACCATGCTCTGGCTTTTACAAGGCTATAGGTTCCTTCAATCCCAAGATGTCCATATCCATTGTGTAGCTTATGTATTAAATCCAGGCGAGCAACATAAGGACAATAGGCAATAGGGCTTCCATCAACAATTTGGTAGAGTGTTTCATTCTGTACAACAAATTTGCTGGCCTCATCACGGATTATCTTCTTGATATCTTCATCCACCTCATTAGGAATGGCTTGGTCCTCCAAGTACTTTGGTAATAGGCTAGGCCAATCTGATTCATGCACCAAGTTGAGTTGTGCAACTTGATCTAATCTTGATAAGGCATCAGCAACCGTGTTGTTTTTTCCAGGACAGTAGACAATCTCCAGGTCAAATTGCTGAATGTATTCACTCCATCTTGTCATTCTTCTAGAGAGTACCTTCTGAGTAAATATATACTTGAGGGAGGCATGATCAGTCTTCACAGTGCATTTGACTCCTTCAATATAGCATCTCCATGTCTTCAAACAGTGTATTATAGCAAGCATCTCCTTCTCATGAACTGGATAGTTTTGTTCTGCTGAGTTCAGTTTCTTGGATTCAAAGGCAACAGGGTAGTCCTTTCCCTCGTGTTCTTGGCTCAGCACTCCACCAATTGCATAATCTGAAGCATCTGTGCATAGAGTGAACTCCTTTCTGAAGTCTGGTATTCTTAAGCTTGGCAACTTAGCAAGTTCATTCTTTAGCGTCTGGAAGGCAGTCTCACAACCTATGTCCCACTTGTAGGTATTGTCTTTCTTGAGGATATCAGTTAAAGGGGCTGCAATACTTGCAAATGACTTGACAAATATCCGATAATAGGAAACCATTCCAAGGAAGGATCTGAGTTCTGATATGCTATGGGGCTGCTTCAAATTCTTGATTACTTCCACCTTCTTGGGGTCTAAGGTTACTCCTGTGCTAGTCACTATGTGTCCCAGATATTCTACGTGTTCCTTGAAGAATTCACACTTGGCTAGCTTGCCGTATAGCTTGTTCTCTCTTAGTTTCTTCAAGACCTTTTCAATGTGCACCAAGTGATCCTTTTCTGTCTTGCTGTATATCAATATGTCATCCAGGTAGATTATCACAAACTTGTCTAAGTACTCCTGAAAGACAGTCTGCATCAGCGTCATGAATGTTGCAGGGGCATTAGTGAGGCCAAAACTCATGACTAAGTACTCGTAATGTCCATATCTGGTCCTGAATGCTGTCTTAGGGATATCTTCTGGTTTTACCCTAATCTGGTTGTATCCTGACATGAGGTCAATCTTGCTGAAAATAGTGGCTCCATTAAGTTGGTCTAAAAGCTCATCAATCCGAGGTATGGGGTACTTATTCTTGACGGTAACTGAGTTCAGGGCTCTGTAGTCAATGCACATCCTAAGTGTTCCATCCTTCTTTTTCACAAAAAGCACTGGTGCTCCCCAGGGTGACTTGCTGGGCCTGATGTATCCTTGCTCCAATAGCTGATCAATTTGTCTCTTCATTTCCTCCAATTCCAATGGACTCATTCTGTAAGGTGTCTTGCTTACTGGAGGGCTATCTCCTGTGTCAATGGCATGATCCACGTCTCTGACTGGTGGTAGGCTTACAAGCTCATCTGGAAACACATCTGAGTATTTCTTCAAGAGAGTCTGGACCTGCTGGGGTGCTGGGGTAGAGGAATCCTCCTGTAATACCGCCATGAGGAACATCTGGGTACCTTTTCTAAGTGCTCTACAGAACTGGGTCTTGCTAAGTTCACTTATCTCACACACACTGGAATTGACCAAGTTGAAATCCAGCCTGGCAGGTAATAGCTCATAGGTCTTGTTGTCTTTTTGGATCTGAGTAGCATGGGTTCTCCAGTTGATTGATGGATTACGACAAAATAGCCAGGTTTTTCCAAGTACAAGGTCAAACTTGCAGTTCCCAAATATATAAGCCTGTAGGTCTTCTTCATAGTCATTGATCTTCATTCTTACTGGCTGGGTAATACGGTTGATTATGTGGGAGTTCCCATCAGCTGTGGAAACTGAAGTTGATTTGGTAGGTTCCGAGTTGATTCCAGCTTTCAAAGCAAATTGCTCTGACATGTACTCATGCGATGCTCCTGAGTCAATCATGATCTTGGCAGGTACTCCATTGATTGCTCCATTCAGGTACAATAACTTCCCTGAGTTTGAAGTCATTTGGGACAAGTACTCTTCTGTCATATGGAAGGTGAGTTCCGAGTCTTCTTCAAGCTCATCTTCCACATTACTGTGTTCATGGGACTCAATATGGTTGAAGGTTCTTGTTGGCTGGTGTCCATTTCTTCTCTGAGGGCAGTACTTTGCAATATGTCCCTGCTGGTGGCAATTGAAGCAAAGTCCTCTCTTCTTGCATTCTTCTGAGGAGGGATTCTTCTGCATAGCGTCTATTTCCATTGGTACTGCTTCTGATTGTCTTCTTTCATAATGATTATAGCCTTTCTGACTTGTCACTGTAGGCTTCCCAACTCCAAACATAGCTGAGTCATAGTCAATGGCAATCTTGATGGCTTCTTCAATAGTCTGAGGTCTTCGGTAATTGACTTCCTTGCGAGTTCTTTCTTTCAACCCATCAATAAAGTATTCAACTTGATCCAAGGGGTCCATTCTTTCAATTTGTCCAAGTAGACATCTGTACTCATAGATGTACTCTTGCACCATTCCTTTCTGTCTGAGTGTCTTTAACTTCCTTCTTAGTAGTGTCTGCTGGTGTGGAGGTTCAAAAGCATCCTGAATTTCCGACACAAACTCATCCCAGGTAGAGATTGTAGTGCATCCCATCATAGTAGCTGACCTGATCTTGTTGTGGTACCACTGTAAAGCTGCATCTGCCAGGTAAGAAGCTGCATAATGCAACTTGCTCTCTGGAGCAATTCCTTTAGCTTTAAAAG
This sequence comes from Basidiobolus meristosporus CBS 931.73, assembly GCA_002104905.1. Lineage (NCBI taxonomy): Eukaryota > Fungi > Basidiobolomycota > Basidiobolomycetes > Basidiobolales > Basidiobolaceae > Basidiobolus > Basidiobolus meristosporus. The sequence continues at coordinate 4,471 of MCFE01001295.1, read as the reverse complement.
CTTCTTCAATCTGAAAGAGCCAAGTTCCCAGGTTTTCATTGACTCTGCCATGGTACCGGTTGACCTTCACACTAAAGTTGCTCTTGACAGGGCTTTGCTGGCTCTGAGCCATGGTAGTCATTCCTTGTTGCTGTTGGCTGAGGATCTGGAGTAGCTGTTGCTGTTGGGCCAGGATTTGCTGCATGGCATTCTTCCATTCTTGATTGTCCGACATCTTGAGGGTGTTTTCTTCTTTCTTCAGGAGGGAGGTTTCTGGTTATCGCTGCTACCAATGTTACAAGTCTTGGTATAAGAGTTGTAGAGGAATAGGGAGTTTAGCTAGTATTGTATTCACTAAAACTTGAACTGATTTTTATTGAGGTTCCAGCAGCTCCTTATATACATTTTGCCAGATCAATTGCTGACTAATTGTATTTCCTAATGTAGGTTGTGGCTGATGACTCATTTGATTGCATCATCATCACCCAATAAGATCCTACTTAATATATCTATTTCTGTCTGATAAGGATCTGCTGATTCATTTGCTGACTAATGCTACTGATTTCATAGATAATACTGATATACTGATAACCTAAACATATACTAATTGATTTGACTAAAAACTGATCTAACTTAAACATTCAAGCGGCAGATCATAACAAAGTCCTATTGTTTCAGAGTTTTCTTTGGCCACAAGTCTTGCTTTGTATCATTCATTGTACAATCAGCCTTATATTTTGTCCTAAAGATCCATTTGCATCCAATTTATTTTTGGATGATTGTTTAATTGACCAAGCCACATGATTGATTTTCAATTAAAGCCTGCTATTCCTCAGTCAGCGCAGATCTCCAAAACTTCTTCTGCAAGCCATTTATGGCTTTCTTTACAGTCTGAGGCTCATCAATATGGATTGAATAGGCATAGGCTAATGTGTACCTACATTGATGTAGTAATTTGGGCTATTTCTTGCCTGGTTGGTTTACCAGGCATTTGATACTGGAATTATCACTTCTGGGATATTCCTAGCACTCCTTCAGGCTGAACCACAGTTGTACTGTCCTCTGGAGTGAAAAACCCTTACTGTTTTGCACTGATTCAATCCTGACAATTGGAGGATCAAAGATCAAATTTTGTCATCATTTGATGTCACTTTTTGTGACAACTTGAATTTCCATCAAAAAAAACATCCCTGGACTTGAGTAGCTTCTTTGCCTTGGTACTGTAGAGCTTGTATGCTTTAACTCTCATTGCGGTAGCTTAAAAATATGCATTATAAGCTTTTTGGCTCAGATTTTGCATGATTTCTGGGCAGTTTCTTGGCATATGCTCTATACTCAAATATTCTTAGATGTTGTGCACTTGATCTGCATCCATGTCATGCTTCATATAGAGTACAATCACAGTGTATTATGTTGTAACCCCTATTTTGAGGTATAAAGCTGTGGCAACTGATTCCACCCAAAAGTCATAGGATACTTTGTGATCACAGATCAGAGATCTTGCCATATCAATTATTGATCTGTTTGCAATTCTGCTTTCTCCATTTTGTTGTGGGAAGTATGGTACAGTAGTCTCTTGCTTTTTCCCATGAATTTTGCAGAAGTGGATGAAGAGTTTGAGGAATATTCTCCACCATTGTCAGTGCATATTTTCTTGATTCTTTTACCAGTTTCTCTCTCCGCTGTGGTGGGATAAGCATACCACCCATAGGCAAGCTTATTCATACAGCCATTATGATATACTCATCCATATTTTATCTTATCAGTATTATTGCATTCTTCTTGTGCCCATATTATCAGTATTGTCCCCATATTATGCTTACCCTGAATAGTTATTAGCATTAGTTATCCCGGATGTTATTCAGCTTTGTGATCAGTATATGTATCTACAAAAGGCAAGAACCCACATCAGTACCTGTGATACATGACCTAGGTCTGTGTTACCATCCCTACTATTTCAATACCATATATGGTATTTCTATATTGCACAGGTTTCAGACTACTGATCCCTGATTGGTTGGATGTGCTGTGCCTTTTAGAACCATCCAGGACATTCTTTGCGTATTTTTAGCTCATAGTGATGTCATCAAGAATTCCACTAATGCCTAGCATCTTTTAGAGCCTTGTCATTAGTATTCACTTGGCAATCAGGAAAAGTATTTAAGGGAAAGCAATCCCTCATCAATAAATCATCCCCTCTATCAGTAACACTTCTCCCTTATTGATTAGCAGTTGATCACTGCACCTACCTTTAACAGTTACACCTCAGACTTGCCATCAAGGAGCTCTTCAGGGTAGTGCACAAGACACACAGAGGCCTTTGAAGACACTTGGAGCTTCTAGGAAGCTAGAGAAGCAGGAGGTTTTACCATAGTGACATATTGACAAAGACACCAGCAGTTTATACAAAGAGGTTATTGCACCCATCAAACACCTCACACACCTTGAGTTGTGTAGCTTCTCCCAGGAGTACCTCTACACCACCACACCACCATGGCTTTAAGCTCCCTGAGCTTAGACAGAGCTTCTTCCTTTCTCTCCATGAAGTAGACTCATGTGTATCTTGAGTAATCATCAATAAAAGTGATTAAATACCTCTTCCAGCCATAGTATAAATTTTGCATAGGTCCACACAGATCCAAGTGAGTTAGATCTAATTTTTTCTAAGTTTTCATTAGCCCAGAGCTCTTGAACAGCTGTCTGACTTGGTTCCCATATATGCAGGCTTCATAGTGCTTCAAATTAGCTGGGGGATCAAATTTTACTCTGGAAATTAGCTGATCTTTGATCATCATGCGCAAATAATCAAAATTGATGTGTCCAAATTTCTTATGCCAAGGCATTGATGTTTCTTCATTCAAGTTATATATTAGCTTCTAGATACAATGTAATATAAGCCAACCTAGATAGATTCTGACCTCTGGTGTCAAAATCCATATGAGCATTATTTTGATCAGTGATCCTGCATCCAGAATTGCCAAAACTGAAGCTGAGTCCTTATGCTGTGGCCCTGCTTGCTGAGAATAGGTTCTTGGCCATTTCTGATACATAAGACTTGTTCCATTGGATAGTGCCACATTGAGCCATGAGTGCCAAATGATGCCATAGTGTGCCAGGGAGGCCAAGTGAGCCTACACTTGGCCACAGAGTGTGCAGCACAGTGCTGCATCTTCATGCAAAGCAGCCCCTGTGTTCCACTCATTGTGATGGAGAAAATCCATTTTTTGACCTTTTTTTTAGGTGAATGTTGTACAGGATGTGCAAGTGCACAAAAGGATTGAAGATATGCATCTGGTGCTCAATACTGCTGGCACTCTGAGTCTAGATTCTGTGGCTTGCAACATGTCACAAAAATGCATGGCACTATCTTGGTCCACTGGTACTATCTGGCACTATAAGTGCTTTGTATTGATCTTATTTTAGGGCTAATAATTAAATATAGTGCCAGATAGTACCAGCGGACCAAGATAGTGCCATGCATTTTTGTGATATGTTACAAGCCACAGGAGCTAGATTCAGAGTGCCATGGGTATTGAGTACCAGATGTAAATCTTCAATCCTTTAGTGCTCTTACACATCCTGCACAATATTGATCCACAAAAAAACGTCAAAAGATGGATTTTCTCCTGCATCATAGGTGAAGCACAGGGGCTGCTTTGCATGAAGATGCAGATCTTTGTTTCACTCTCTGTGGCCAAGTATAGGCTTGTTTGGCCTCTCTGGCACAGTATCGCATCATTTAGCACTCATAGCTCAATGTGGCACTATCCAACAGAACAAGACTATAGTGTACTTCTATAAAGGTGAGTGTATGGCTCCCTTTACTGCTTCTAAGGTTTACTTGGATAGTTCCTTCTCCCACTGCATCAGGTGTTCTATTGTCACCTAAGAGAACCTTCTTAATTGGAATTTCTTAACATTAGGTAAAAAGTTCTTTTGGTGTGTGCAGTGTTGAGATACTCCAGAGTCAGTATACCACATCTGAGAATCCTTGTTTGTGGTCGTATTTAGTGCAAATATGAATAGTCTATCTTCAGTTGTTGCAGCATTTCCATATTCAGGCTTTTCTGCTGACTATCTCTCTTTTTCAAGCACCAGTCTGATGTGTGTCCTTTCCTCTTGCAGTAGCTGCAAAACAGGTTGACATTGCCTTTGCAAGCTCTTGGGTATGTTCTTTGTTGGTTATCATTGCTTATTTAAGCACCTTCTTCTTCCTTTTTATTGGTGCCTGATTTTCTTAATTATTCATTCAGGAGCCTTCCATATGCATAATATAAGATCAAATCTTCAGTTCTGGACTCTAGGGCTGATACAAGGCTCTGAAGCTGGTCTGTCAGGCTGTTCAGGATGGTTACTATCATATCCTCATCAGTAGTTGGTATGCCCACAGGTTCCATCTCATCCACCAGCAAGGTAGTTCTGTTAATTAGTTTTTCATTTCTTCTCCTGGCAATTTTTCATATCTTTGCCTGACTGCATCTTTGTTGTAACA
>MCFE01001294.1:0-10829 GCA_002104905.1 Basidiobolus meristosporus CBS 931.73 | reverse complement strand
TGATTCAAGCAAAAATAAGAGTGTATGCGTGCGCGCGTTAACTGGGAGTCGAACACAGGCCAACTGCTTGGAAGGCAGTTAATCTACCGCTATACTATTAACGCTTCTTAAACATGAATATTTGAGTATAGTGATTTCGCATTATCATTAGGCAACGTGTTGAGGCCCTGATTTGGGTAAAAATAAAAATGCATCCATACATGCATTGGCTATGAGTCGAACTCAGGCCATCCGCTCGTAGTGCAGTTAATCTACCACTTTACTATCAAGACGTATCAGATACGGTTCCACCAATACGAGAATCCCCTAATATTACCAACCAGATTAATGGGAAACATTTACCAAGATAGAAAATGTACGAAGCAGCTTAGTTTGTGATATTGGTATATGGTTTATATAGCAAAAGGTAAATTTTTACACTCATACATATGTATGTATGTATGTTGATGATGATTTCAATAAAGACAAGGTATTATGTAATAGCGGGAGTTGAGTTGGATTGGATTGGATTGGATTGCACTCGATGCCAATGGGGTATGCGAATGCTGGTTATGTGCAGTCAGTTGGTCAGTCTATGTATACTACTCGTTCGCTTACACCTTGTTGATATGGAAGGGGTTGGAGTCTGCTTGGCATTCCGCGCCGCTCTTGGTGGTGGAGATCACTTGGTAGTGGTAATCTCCGCTTGAGACAACAGGAAGGGTAAACTCGATAGAGCCCCATGTGTCAGCTGGCTTATTTGGGCGGGTGAAGACCTTCTTGTAGCTACCGTCCTTCTTTACCAAGGCCACGCTGTTGATAGTCTGAACCTTGGATGCTCCAGTGTCCCAGGAGATACTTTGTCCAGTGCCAGTGTTCCAGGTGAGGCCAGGAATGAGAGGTGGTGCAGTAATGCGCCATCCCTTGCACTCTGAGGGAGAAGGTGAAGGTGAAGGAGATGGAGATGGAGATGGAGATGGAGATGGGCTAGGAGAAGGACTAGGAGAAGGGCTAGGAGAAGGGCTAGGAGTAGGACTGGGGGAAGGCTTGTGATTGGGATTGGTAACATGGAATGGGTTTGAGTTCAAGGTACATTTCTTGCCCTTCTTAGTAACACCAATCACCTGGTAGCGGTAGTCACCGGTGGGAACGTTAGGGATCTCAAGACTCAGATAGCCCCAGGTATTGGCTGGTTGATTAGGATGGAGGAAGATTTGATCAACGGTGTTGTCATTCTTGACGATGGCAACAGTCTTGACGGTATCCAGACTAGAAGCGCCAGTATCCCAGGAGAGAACTTGACCAGTTCCAACATTGTAATTGATCCCTGGGATATTAGGAGGGGAGGTTAAACGCCAACCCTTGCAGCCATCCACCTCAGGGTCAGGAGTAGTGGTTGGTTTGACACTAGTAGTTTTACTGGTACTAGTGGGCTTGTTCGTAGGTTTGCTGGTGGGTTCGCTCGTAGGTTTGCTGGTGGGCTTACCCGTGGTAGAGGTGGTTGGCGGATTAGGCTTGGGGTTAGTTTGAATGAGCTGGAATCTGTTGGATTTGAAGACGCACTTCTCATTATTATTGGTGGTTGCGGTGACCTGGTAATAATATCCACCACTGGGAACATCATCCGGAAGAGTGAATTGTACGGATCCCCAGGTATTCGCGGAAGCATTTGGCTTAGTGAAAATCGTGTTTACACTTTGGTCTTCTTTAACGAGAGCGATGCTCTTGACTGTTTCAACACGAGAGGCACCAGTATCCCATGATAAGGATTGATCAGTGCCAGTATGCCAAACGATGCCAGGAACATTCGGTGGAGAGGTTAGGCGAAAACCGTTACAACCAGAGGGAACTGGTGCAGCCTGAGTAAGGGCTATTGAGGAGGAGACCAACAAAAGAGCGTTTGTGAAGCGCATGTCTGCTTTGTTATTGTGCTTAGAGAGTGGACAGGTAGTTGGTTATAGTAGTTGGAGGATCTGTGATACCCAAAAACTGAAATTAAAGATAACTCTTTGGATCTAGTTTAGTACACTTGGATTTTTTGATAGGTTGCTTTAGAAAGAGGACACTCGAGCTCTTATATAGGGATTAGCATTGGGATCGATAGCCTTACAGCAGCGCCGTCGGCAACGATTTTCCCATCATGTGTGCAAATATGTGCCATACATGTATCTATGTATCTGCCCATATATATAAATGTACGTGCGTGTGTTGGTGAATGGATCAAACAAAATATATATTCTATTCTATTCTATTCTATTCTCATTATTAAATATAGTATGGAGTATTTACGTCTCCTTCAGCGCTAGGACGCCTTTATTTGTTGTATATACTCACACGAAAAGGATTTACTTCCATGTGGGCCAAAATAGAATTTCTCAAGTAAATATAGATAAGAAAGACTAGTCTTGAATATAAATAGATATTTCCTAGGATTTTTCGGTCTACCTATTCTTATTCCAATGCAATGCATGTATGATGTATGTGTGCACGCACTCCATTAACCTCATTTGATCATAGTTCTCGATCATTTCGGTGCAAACTACGGCTCTTCATTGGATATCTTTTCTTAGAACATTGCTATCATAGATAGGTTCGATTAACTGATCTTCGTTTCCTCCATATTCGGCAGGTTGGAAGCTAGCCTGGGCTATAGGCAAGAATACGGAATCATTTGACTACGCCAGTGATCCACTTTCGGATGAACATGTCTTTTCTAAAACCCATTTCCAAATGAATTGCTATAATAATATTCTATTTTACCTACTTGCCTATCCCCCTAATTATAGAAGACGACTAATGCTAGTAACATTATCCGCCATGCCATGTTCGCTCAGTCGCTTGTGTAGGATAGATATCATTGACGTCATGGAATAGGATGTACCCTAAGGATACGATGGATGTGCAAGAATTCGAAAAAAAACCGTCTTCATGCATACAGAATCTCACCACATCAAATCTTTTTCCAATACCTCTCATGCGTGTGAGCATTCGTTGGCCAAATGGTTAAGATGTGGGTGGGCGAGGTGTTTGTGCTACTCATATTCCTCTGCTGCTTGAAGGTCGCTGGTTCAACTCTCCCGAGAGCATGAATCTATCATAACAGCAAGTTCTCGCTGTTTAACACAGAGAGCGAAAATTAGGGGGGTTATGGAGAATATTCTTATCAGCATAAATTAAGATTTTTTGCGCGTTCTCAAATAAAATAGCTTCCTTTTATATTTAACCCTAAACGCATAAAAAAATATACAAACACTGCGCCGTAAAAGTAAATTCCATATTGATTGACTACACGAAACGACATGTCGTAATAGTCAGGAGCCATACCGCACTGCTAGAGATCGAGGTGAACTCAACTCAAAGCAGCCATGAAAAACTAGTGATATTTATGCTTGTGTTTGGGTTAGGGGTTAGGGTTGGGGCTGATTGTAAATACCTCTTAGGTCGCCATCTCCTCCCCCAAAAGTGAGGACTAGGATGAGAGCTGGTAACACTTCAGGTGGGATTGATGGCCAAAAAGAAATAGCAGCCAGGTTAATGGGCTAGGGAGGGAAGAGGGAAGAGGGAAGAGGGAAGGAATCTAGTCAAATTTTCGCCCAGATATTGCGTACCCTATGGAAGATCGGGGATTAACCCATTCAATATATTCGTGAATACTAAATGTACATGTTTGACAAGTGGATCTTCAGTTTCGCATAGTTGGGAAAACAGGTAACCAGGTAAACGGCTATGCCAAGCGGTCTAGTAGTATGCCCTCCCTCATAGGACCAGGTCCACACACATGAGAATTCCTCCTATTCTAAATTAGAGCCTGGGATACACACACGGTCATGGATCCCCACTATATTGGTGGGTGAGGAAATGAAGTCTAATCTGGAGTAAACGGCTGTTTAGAAGAAGGAAGAATATCGAATGAATTTTCTGCATTGCTCAGTGATAGTATTTGTTTGATAATGGTCACAGTCTTATTACGATGAAAACTGCTAATAGAGTAGAGTAGAGTAGAATAGAATAGAATAGAATATATTCATATAATGTCACCAGCATAGAGATCTCACATCTTCTGAGCACTGCCTAACAAATGCCACGCTAATTGTACTACACTATCTGTATGAGGCGTATTTTGGAAATATCGTGAGATGGGCTGATCGGCCTGCTAATTATCACGAAACGACAGGGAGTTACAGCGCCTGTAGTGAACATCATGAAAATACTTCTTCGTAGTGTGGCGATGCTATTTGTATCAATTGGATGCCAAGTATAATGGGAATAATCAGTTAATCTGAACTGAAATTGGCTACTCTACTAGACCACCACCACCACCAATGGTTGGTTACACGTGCGGGCATCTTCAAATTTAACAGTTTATCCATTGATGCAATTAGGATGATAAATAATAAAATTTGGCTAGATTCTAATAAAAATATATGCGTTAACTGGGAGTCGAACCCAGGCCAACTGCTTGGAAGGCAGTTATTCTACCGCTATACTATTAACGCTTCCTACGTGTGGATGATTGAGTGTAGCGACTTGATATTATCATTAGGCAGCGTGATAAAGTCTTGATTCAAGCAAAAATAAGAGTGTATGCGTGCGCGCGTTAACTGGGAGTCGAACACAGGCCAACTGCTTGGAAGGCAGTTAATCTACCGCTATACTATTAACGCTTCTTAAACATGAATATTTGAGTATAGTGATTTCGCATTATCATTAGGCAACGTGTTGAGGCCCTGATTTGGGTAAAAATAAAAATGCATCCATACATGCATTGGCTATGAGTCGAACTCAGGCCATCCGCTCGTAGTGCAGTTAATCTACCACTTTACTATCAAGACGTATCAGATACGGTTCCACCAATACGAGAATCCCCTAATATTACCAACCAGATTAATGGGAAACATTTACCAAGATAGAAAATGTACGAAGCAGCTTAGTTTGTGATATTGGTATATGGTTTATATAGCAAAAGGTAAATTTTTACACTCATACATATGTATGTATGTATGTTGATGATGATTTCAATAAAGACAAGGTATTATGTAATAGCGGGAGTTGAGTTGGATTGGATTGGATTGGATTGCACTCGATGCCAATGGGGTATGCGAATGCTGGTTATGTGCAGTCAGTTGGTCAGTCTATGTATACTACTCGTTCGCTTACACCTTGTTGATATGGAAGGGGTTGGAGTCTGCTTGGCATTCCGCGCCGCTCTTGGTGGTGGAGATCACTTGGTAGTGGTAATCTCCGCTTGAGACAACAGGAAGGGTAAACTCGATAGAGCCCCATGTGTCAGCTGGCTTATTTGGGCGGGTGAAGACCTTCTTGTAGCTACCGTCCTTCTTTACCAAGGCCACGCTGTTGATAGTCTGAACCTTGGATGCTCCAGTGTCCCAGGAGATACTTTGTCCAGTGCCAGTGTTCCAGGTGAGGCCAGGAATGAGAGGTGGTGCAGTAATGCGCCATCCCTTGCACTCTGAGGGAGAAGGTGAAGGTGAAGGAGATGGAGATGGAGATGGAGATGGAGATGGAGATGGGCTAGGAGAAGGACTAGGAGAAGGGCTAGGAGAAGGGCTAGGAGTAGGACTGGGGGAAGGCTTGTGATTGGGATTGGTAACATGGAATGGGTTTGAGTTCAAGGTACATTTCTTGCCCTTCTTAGTAACACCAATCACCTGGTAGCGGTAGTCACCGGTGGGAACGTTAGGGATCTCAAGACTCAGATAGCCCCAGGTATTGGCTGGTTGATTAGGATGGAGGAAGATTTGATCAACGGTGTTGTCATTCTTGACGATGGCAACAGTCTTGACGGTATCCAGACTAGAAGCGCCAGTATCCCAGGAGAGAACTTGACCAGTTCCAACATTGTAATTGATCCCTGGGATATTAGGAGGGGAGGTTAAACGCCAACCCTTGCAGCCATCCACCTCAGGGTCAGGAGTAGTGGTTGGTTTGACACTAGTAGTTTTACTGGTACTAGTGGGCTTGTTCGTAGGTTTGCTGGTGGGTTCGCTCGTAGGTTTGCTGGTGGGCTTACCCGTGGTAGAGGTGGTTGGCGGATTAGGCTTGGGGTTAGTTTGAATGAGCTGGAATCTGTTGGATTTGAAGACGCACTTCTCATTATTATTGGTGGTTGCGGTGACCTGGTAATAATATCCACCACTGGGAACATCATCCGGAAGAGTGAATTGTACGGATCCCCAGGTATTCGCGGAAGCATTTGGCTTAGTGAAAATCGTGTTTACACTTTGGTCTTCTTTAACGAGAGCGATGCTCTTGACTGTTTCAACACGAGAGGCACCAGTATCCCATGATAAGGATTGATCAGTGCCAGTATGCCAAACGATGCCAGGAACATTCGGTGGAGAGGTTAGGCGAAAACCGTTACAACCAGAGGGAACTGGTGCAGCCTGAGTAAGGGCTATTGAGGAGGAGACCAACAAAAGAGCGTTTGTGAAGCGCATGTCTGCTTTGTTATTGTGCTTAGAGAGTGGACAGGTAGTTGGTTATAGTAGTTGGAGGATCTGTGATACCCAAAAACTGAAATTAAAGATAACTCTTTGGATCTAGTTTAGTACACTTGGATTTTTTGATAGGTTGCTTTAGAAAGAGGACACTCGAGCTCTTATATAGGGATTAGCATTGGGATCGATAGCCTTACAGCAGCGCCGTCGGCAACGATTTTCCCATCATGTGTGCAAATATGTGCCATACATGTATCTATGTATCTGCCCATATATATAAATGTACGTGCGTGTGTTGGTGAATGGATCAAACAAAATATATATTCTATTCTATTCTATTCTATTCTCATTATTAAATATAGTATGGAGTATTTACGTCTCCTTCAGCGCTAGGACGCCTTTATTTGTTGTATATACTCACACGAAAAGGATTTACTTCCATGTGGGCCAAAATAGAATTTCTCAAGTAAATATAGATAAGAAAGACTAGTCTTGAATATAAATAGATATTTCCTAGGATTTTTCGGTCTACCTATTCTTATTCCAATGCAATGCATGTATGATGTATGTGTGCACGCACTCCATTAACCTCATTTGATCATAGTTCTCGATCATTTCGGTGCAAACTACGGCTCTTCATTGGATATCTTTTCTTAGAACATTGCTATCATAGATAGGTTCGATTAACTGATCTTCGTTTCCTCCATATTCGGCAGGTTGGAAGCTAGCCTGGGCTATAGGCAAGAATACGGAATCATTTGACTACGCCAGTGATCCACTTTCGGATGAACATGTCTTTTCTAAAACCCATTTCCAAATGAATTGCTATAATAATATTCTATTTTACCTACTTGCCTATCCCCCTAATTATAGAAGACGACTAATGCTAGTAACATTATCCGCCATGCCATGTTCGCTCAGTCGCTTGTGTAGGATAGATATCATTGACGTCATGGAATAGGATGTACCCTAAGGATACGATGGATGTGCAAGAATTCGAAAAAAAACCGTCTTCATGCATACAGAATCTCACCACATCAAATCTTTTTCCAATACCTCTCATGCGTGTGAGCATTCGTTGGCCAAATGGTTAAGATGTGGGTGGGCGAGGTGTTTGTGCTACTCATATTCCTCTGCTGCTTGAAGGTCGCTGGTTCAACTCTCCCGAGAGCATGAATCTATCATAACAGCAAGTTCTCGCTGTTTAACACAGAGAGCGAAAATTAGGGGGGTTATGGAGAATATTCTTATCAGCATAAATTAAGATTTTTTGCGCGTTCTCAAATAAAATAGCTTCCTTTTATATTTAACCCTAAACGCATAAAAAAATATACAAACACTGCGCCGTAAAAGTAAATTCCATATTGATTGACTACACGAAACGACATGTCGTAATAGTCAGGAGCCATACCGCACTGCTAGAGATCGAGGTGAACTCAACTCAAAGCAGCCATGAAAAACTAGTGATATTTATGCTTGTGTTTGGGTTAGGGGTTAGGGTTGGGGCTGATTGTAAATACCTCTTAGGTCGCCATCTCCTCCCCCAAAAGTGAGGACTAGGATGAGAGCTGGTAACACTTCAGGTGGGATTGATGGCCAAAAAGAAATAGCAGCCAGGTTAATGGGCTAGGGAGGGAAGAGGGAAGAGGGAAGAGGGAAGGAATCTAGTCAAATTTTCGCCCAGATATTGCGTACCCTATGGAAGATCGGGGATTAACCCATTCAATATATTCGTGAATACTAAATGTACATGTTTGACAAGTGGATCTTCAGTTTCGCATAGTTGGGAAAACAGGTAACCAGGTAAACGGCTATGCCAAGCGGTCTAGTAGTATGCCCTCCCTCATAGGACCAGGTCCACACACATGAGAATTCCTCCTATTCTAAATTAGAGCCTGGGATACACACACGGTCATGGATCCCCACTATATTGGTGGGTGAGGAAATGAAGTCTAATCTGGAGTAAACGGCTGTTTAGAAGAAGGAAGAATATCGAATGAATTTTCTGCATTGCTCAGTGATAGTATTTGTTTGATAATGGTCACAGTCTTATTACGATGAAAACTGCTAATAGAGTAGAGTAGAGTAGAATAGAATAGAATAGAATATATTCATATAATGTCACCAGCATAGAGATCTCACATCTTCTGAGCACTGCCTAACAAATGCCACGCTAATTGTACTACACTATCTGTATGAGGCGTATTTTGGAAATATCGTGAGATGGGCTGATCGGCCTGCTAATTATCACGAAACGACAGGGAGTTACAGCGCCTGTAGTGAACATCATGAAAATACTTCTTCGTAGTGTGGCGATGCTATTTGTATCAATTGGATGCCAAGTATAATGGGAATAATCAGTTAATCTGAACTGAAATTGGCTACTCTACTAGACCACCACCACCACCACCAATGGTTGGTTACACGTGCGGGCATCTTCAAATTTAACAGTTTATCCATTGATGCAATTAGGATGATAAATAATAAAATTTGGCTAGATTCTAATAAAAATATATGCGTTAACTGGGAGTCGAACCCAGGCCAACTGCTTGGAAGGCAGTTATTCTACCGCTATACTATTAACGCTTCCTACGTGTGGATGATTGAGTGTAGCGACTTGATATTATCATTAGGCAGCGTGATAAAGTCTTGATTCAAGCAAAAATAAGAGTGTATGCGTGCGCGCGTTAACTGGGAGTCGAACACAGGCCAACTGCTTGGAAGGCAGTTAATCTACCGCTATACTATTAACGCTTCTTAAACATGAATATTTGAGTATAGTGATTTCGCATTATCATTAGGCAACGTGTTGAGGCCCTGATTTGGGTAAAAATAAAAATGCATCCATACATGCATTGGCTATGAGTCGAACTCAGGCCATCCGCTCGTAGTGCAGTTAATCTACCACTTTACTATCAAGACGTATCAGATACGGTTCCACCAATACGAGAATCCCCTAATATTACCAACCAGATTAATGGGAAACATTTACCAAGATAGAAAATGTACGAAGCAGCTTAGTTTGTGATATTGGTATATGGTTTATATAGCAAAAGGTAAATTTTTACACTCATACATATGTATGTATGTATGTTGATGATGATTTCAATAAAGACAAGGTATTATGTAATAGCGGGAGTTGAGTTGGATTGGATTGGATTGGATTGCACTCGATGCCAATGGGGTATGCGAATGCTGGTTATGTGCAGTCAGTTGGTCAGTCTATGTATACTACTCGTTCGCTTACACCTTGTTGATATGGAAGGGGTTGGAGTCTGCTTGGCATTCCGCGCCGCTCTTGGTGGTGGAGATCACTTGGTAGTGGTAATCTCCGCTTGAGACAACAGGAAGGGTAAACTCGATAGAGCCCCATGTGTCAGCTGGCTTATTTGGGCGGGTGAAGACCTTCTTGTAGCTACCGTCCTTCTTTACCAAGGCCACGCTGTTGATAGTCTGAACCTTGGATGCTCCAGTGTCCCAGGAGATACTTTGTCCAGTGCCAGTGTTCCAGGTGAGGCCAGGAATGAGAGGTGGTGCAGTAATGCGCCATCCCTTGCACTCTGAGGGAGAAGGTGAAGGTGAAGGAGATGGAGATGGAGATGGAGATGAGATGGAGATGGGCTAGGAGAAGGACTAGGAGAAGGGCTAGGAGAAGGGCTAGGAGTAGGACTGGGGGAAGGCTTGTGATTGGGATTGGTAACATGGAATGGGTTTGAGTTCAAGGTACATTTCTTGCCCTTCTTAGTAACACCAATCACCTGGTAGCGGTAGTCACCGGTGGGAACGTTAGGGATCTCAAGACTCAGATAGCCCCAGGTATTGGCTGGTTGATTAGGATGGAGGAAGATTTGATCAACGGTGTTGTCATTCTTGACGATGGCAACAGTCTTGACGGTATCCAGACTAGAAGCGCCAGTATCCCAGGAGAGAACTTGACCAGTTCCAACATTGTAATTGATCCCTGGGATATTAGGAGGGGAGGTTAAACGCCAACCCTTGCAGCCATCCACCTCAGGGTCAGGAGTAGTGGTTGGTTTGACACTAGTAGTTTTACTGGTACTAGTGGGCTTGTTCGTAGGTTTGCTGGTGGGTTCGCTCGTAGGTTTGCTGGTGGGCTTACCCGTGGTAGAGGTGGTTGGCGGATTAGGCTTGGGGTTAGTTTGAATGAGCTGGAATCTGTTGGATTTGAAGACGCACTTCTCATTATTATTGGTGGTTGCGGTGACCTGGTAATAATATCCACCACTGGGAACATCATCCGGAAGAGTGAATTGTACGGATCCCCAGGTATTCGCGGAAGCATTTGGCTTAGTGAAAATCGTGTTTACACTTTGGTCTTCTTTAACGAGAGCGATGCTCTTGACTGTTTCAACACGAGAGGCACCAGTATCC